>APFE031360919.1:107427-153653 GCA_000404065.3 Pinus taeda | reverse complement strand
GGTAACAGAGAAGAAGAATAACATAAGATTTGTTTGAATGCACCTTATGTTCAATCTCTGTTATTTATTATGTTTTCTTCAGGATTAGTCATAGATATGAATTCTTAACTGCTCATGTTTGCACTAGTCCTCTCATTTTGAATACTTCTTAGGAATTCTTGATTGCTCCTACGCAATATTCATCCATTTTCCCTGTGTCAGTATAGTGAGAGATTCTTGATTGCCTTTCATTCCCTGACTTCATTCCATAATTACCAGATTTGAAAGTTGTTCCTAGCCTGCCTATCCCACTTTGTGGTACTACCTTTTCACCAAGAAAATCTTTCAGTAATTACACTTGCAGTGACTCCATTGCCTAATGGAAAAAACAGTTATACACTTGCATCCCAGTTCTGTCTGAGATCACCATCCCACCAAACTCAAACAAAACTTATGTGCACCATATCTAGCGTAAAATCATCCCTTAAATAAAGCTAAATCCCAAAGAGAGAGCCCTCTCTGACTGCTGGTAGGCTAGGACCTGCAGTCCAAAGCTTGGTTTGTGGTTACCTCGGCTGTATTCCCTTAGGAGTCAAGGGGAACAACCTGAGCGATAACAGGAACGAGACTGAATTTTTTTTGTAATATGGTATATTGATGAATGAATAGAGTTTTGTCTGAGTATCTCATCTTAGTTTTTGTGTCCTGGGGAATCTTGTGAGAAGGACAGGGCCCACCTTCATCACAAGATTCACCCATTATCTTTCTGTCGTGTGTTAAGTGTGATTTCTGTTCATACCTTGTTAACAAGTAATGTTTCTGGATGTTATTTTACTTTTGTTGAAACTCTGTTTTTCTATTAATCGATTGATGCTATTTCATGAGTGTCTCACCAGTGATTAGGTTTACATAGTGAATTGGTGAACTGGATAATAGAGGCAGGTGCTGAAGGTTCCTACTCTGGGGATAGGGTCTTGATCCTTTGTTACATAATAGCCATTGTTTCCTTTTGCATATTTATTCTTTCTGATTAATTATTCATCTCTTATTAGATATATGCAATAGAGTATAGTTGTTGTAACATAGAGTGAAGATTTAACAGGGTGTGATTTATTTATACTACAACTTTTAGTGCTATTAAAATTGAGTACATATAGTACATAGTTGCCATTGAAATAATCAGACTTTCCCGGGTTGACAATTTATGTGGCACTCGACTGTTTAATTAGTAAGCAATTAAAGTGACCAACAATCTTGTAGATAACCCCCCAAGTTGACTTGTCCTTCCTTTCCAAAAAGCACACCTCTATATCATCCTTATGCATGAATATGATGAATCTCTTAGATTCAAAGTAGCAACATGAGGGCATAATCAATCTCCAAAAGCCAACCCCTAGCTTGTGGATGGTAGTAAATATATAGGATAGGATGGTAGTTTAAGAATTCTCATCCATTTACCAATCTAGGCTTGAGATCCACTTGAGATGGGAGGATGAGATCAAGGGATAAGAGGTGAAATCTCCAAGGTAGGATAAAATAGGATTCAAAGTTCTTATCCAACATAAATGGTTAAAACAAACTCTGGAAGCTTCTAGAAGAGGAAGCTTTGGGATTCTTTTTATTTTTTTCCCAAATTTATAGAATCAACACATCCCGAGCAAGGGACAACCTGTTGTTGATTAACATAGGTACAAAATGGGTCAACTTGCTGCTGAACGTGGTCCTTAAAGGGTCAGGGTGCACTGGGCCTTAAAATAATGGAAATGTGATAGTTAAACTCAAAAACATTACACGTACAACAAGCTAACATTACATGTACAATAATCAAGAAGACATGTCCATTGATGACAAAAGGTAGACCCATGATTGGATGAATGTCTATATGATCATAGCCATCATACATTGTGATCTTGTATTAATCCTGAAATCATAGCCCAGATGGATGAAACTAGATCTGGGGTCTTCTATCTCATTCACACGACCATCCAATGTACAAGTCTAACCATGTGAATTAGTGAGCTTAAGTCGAACATGGTAGACACCATTTGATTACCAATCAATGATGTAAGTCGTTAACATAAGTGAGAGAAACCACCAATGATGTTAATGGATCTCAAGGTATTGTAGTACAATCCGTATGGTGTGAATGAATGAGTTGAAGTCAAACACCACACATAATCTTTTGGTCGAAGGCCAATGATGCAAACTTGTCGCTGAGAGCGAGGAACTTGCCATTTATGTGTGCAAGCACCAAGGTACTAAAGGGAGTTTCTAAGTCAACTTCCTGGATAATGAGTTGATGTCAATAGGAAGTGACCCGCCGCAGGAGGGCCTTGATGTATCCCCCATTAATGACAGGAAATGGGTATCATGATTTGAGATAGAATGGTGTCGATTGAATGGAGTTGGTAGCATTGACCCAAAATCAATGGTGGGGGCTTTGATATGGTATGATGAACAAAAAATACAAGTAGATTTACCAACCTAACAACCATGGAGATGAAGTGGAAAAGTTTCATGTTCAAGAGCAACTTGCTACCATTAACAAGTGGAGTACCTTGATTTTCCAATTTCCCCAACCATTTCTAGTCAGTACACCTTTATTTTTAACAAGATTGAGGAGGGTAACATATTCTTGATATGTAATTTCATCCTTCAAATGAATCCCTCTGAGTATATTTAAGGAACCTTGATAAGTAGTGGGTCAGCCTCATCATGTTCGATGATTCCATTGTTGTTTGATGTTTTTACGAGTGCAACAAAGGTGAAAAATGACATCTTTTTCATATTTATAGAGTTTGAAAAAGAGAGGAAAAAGAAAACTCCAAGGTTTTTTTTGTAGATAGTCCCTTGAGTCTAAAAAGGAAGAAAAAAAAACACCAAAGAGAACCTCTTAGCCATGGTCGAGTAATGTATTCCTTTTTATTAAATAGTCTATGTCAGTCTCGAAAAGGGTTAAACTTATACTGAGTAGATTTATGTTCATTTACTTTAACGAGTTTAAAAAGACAAGTGATCAGTATTTTCATATTTTGGGAGCCTTAAAAGACTTGAAAGAGGACTCCTCCTGGAGGAATGAGTGGTATAAAGGGTAGAAACTAGTTTCAGTCATGATGGAACTGATCAAAACATGTAGATGTCAAGAGGCTAGCTAATACAACCACTCATCATGGTCATTCCTCCGAAAAGGGTAAAACAACCAAGTGAAAGTGTATGATCAGCCAAGAAGATAGCGACAATGGAATGAGAAAACCAAGGCTCATCTAATAGAAACAACCCGATAAAAAATGGCAATCACGAGAGATAGGATGAGAATGTTTTCATTTTTACACAAGCTTGAAACTTGGGAATTTATGATTGAAACTACTTGAAGATGGTTTCATTTTTATACAAGCTTGAAACAGAGAAAAAATATGCTTCAAATAAGCTTGCATGCCCCCAACATAATGACTCAATTCGAGGTACATGCCCCCAAATATTCATTTCATTCACCTAAGTAGACTATCGATTAATAATAGATGGACGGAATGAAGTTTCATTTGCGAGATCAAGTGAAAGACTCAAATGGGAATTTATGAGATCCAATCAAAGACTCGAATTGGAAGGGGAATTGTTTAATTTTTTAATGAGCTTAACACATAAAAATAACCATGCTCCAACGACCTTGTTTCATTTTTTAACAAACTTGAAACAAGAAAAGGAACTCTTCTCATGGGACCTTGTTTCATTTTTTAATGAGCTTGACACAATAAAAGGAACTCTACTCTGGTTCCTTGATCATGACAACTAGGAGGCCATGGATTCCAAGAGGTTCTCATCAGATAGGAGGATAGCACTTTGGAATGGATACATATCAAGGTATCTAATTGATAGATCAGACTCCAATGCCCCTAGTACATGACGTGGGCATGGAACAAGTTGCCACATAATTAAATTGTGGTGGGGGAGATACCACTTGCACATTTAGAATGCTTAGGGAAGTGGGATGTTTGGAAGTCAAATCAGGACCAACAAATGAAAGCTGATCAATAGTCACAATTCTTCCATCATGTGGGAAGCACATCACTCGAAAGAGCATGGACAAAAAACATTCATAACATAAACATAGTCTCACCCTAGGATAAAATTGAAGTCCAAAGGGCCCATGAAAGCCATAACATCAATACATACAATTTTTCCTCCCAGGGTAACAAGAAACTAAGGATGGATCCCCAAGGGTTGACTGCTTCTTCTATTAAAATCTAGTAGCTTTAGAGCCGTAGACACAAGCTATGGGGAACCCAAAGCTTGCCAAGAAGTGGAGGACATAATACTAACATAATATCCCTCATCTATAACAGTGTGATTTATCATAAGCCTTTACCATGATCTTAAAAGGAATGTAAGAAGGGAGACGAAGTTATTTCAATCAACTCCAATCAAAGGCATTGACATGTTTTCTTAGAGGGGGTTTTAAAGGAATGGGTGAAATTCCCACTTATCTGTTAGAATCAGAAGAAATAATAAGAACCTGAGAGGTATGATCCTCACTCTCTATAGGAAAAGTATGATCGACTAGAGGTGGAATTGGGTCAACCATTTTCTCAACCAATAGTTTGCTCATGAACAGACTCCTAGGATTCACGTTTAGAGAGAGTGGGATTGATTGGATTTGGATTTGGATCAATCACTTCATCAATTAGTGGAGGATGGGGAGAAAGTTTATGATAACCATCTGGAATAAAAGGTTGAGAAGCTGTAAGGTTTTTGAACACTTTTGAGGCTTCATCCATATAAGGACAAAGGTGAATGGGATGATTCCCTTCACATGAATTACATGGAAATTTGACTTTACCCTTTTTCCCATGGACCTTACTATCACTAGTTGATGGTTTATCAGAAGAATGATCTCTAGAAGTTGATGATAAAGGTCAATGTGAGCCTGTGGACGACACTTCTATACTTTTGGAATACCAGGGAAATCTCTAAGAAAGTTTTCATCCTTACATAACTTTCAAGGGAATTTAACTTTGTGGGGTTGATTGGAAGGTTTATCCATTGTAGTTACATTCATAGAAATTTTTTCTTAGTTACCCCCTGCTTATTTTGCTTCTTCTTCTTCGTCATTTTCTTCTTCTTCTTAGCTTCCTAGTTACTAGCATCAAGACTTTCACCATGTGAGGAGGAAGAAAGGGATGAAGAAACAATAGGTGAAGAAGGAAAAGGTCAACATTAGGATCAAATTGAGGTTGATGTTGTTCAGTTGGAGGAGAACTTGGTTGAGGAGCATTTTGGACATCCAGAACCATAGGGGTTGAAAACAACTAAATTGGAAAACTAATGGTAAATTCGAGAAGGGATAACATTGCCATATAAGGACCACTAATGTTTCCAAAAAAAGGAAAATCGCTAGGATTCCCGTCAAACGTGTTTCCTTGATTGTTATACTCAGGAACTATTTCCATTAGTCTCAACCTAATATCCACTAAGGAGGTGTTCCACGGTGAGAATGCCATTCCATGGTTAATTGATTGAATTTATAAATTGAAGATACAAACAAAAACAAATAGGGGTAACTAGGAAATTTTTTTACCAAGAAACTGTAAAATAAAATATACCATCTTGGTGAACCAAGGATTTATGTACGGGTAGTAAATATCCCAAAATGTTGTGTTCGGTGTATCAGAATATACAAGGTGGCCAACTCGGTTACCCGTGGATGGATATCAACCTAATGTGGACTTCCAAAATATACTTGACAGTACGTGGAAGTGTAGTTCAAGTAGCGCTGTATAATGCGTAATTGTGCGATGAGAGTGTTCCAATATAGTTTTCATGCATGGAGCACCGTTTGAAATACCCGAAGGTACATGGAGAATGATCTGATACACTTATGTATGTGGAATGGGATATCATCCCTGGGATGCAATGCTAGCAAAAGATGACAACTCCTATGCTTATAGACACTGGAAAATGTCTCTAGGATAGACCTCTAGATGTTTGCGTTAATGTTTCAAATGCTCCTTAAGGTTGATTCAATAAATTTTAAAGTTTATCTTTGATTATGTTTTAGTTTTAGGGCTCACCGTGAGTTTCACCTGAATATCCTAAGAATGCAAACTAGCATGATGAAATGGAACTTTCCTTTTCAATGAAAATCTATTTAAAGGAGGGAATAAAACAAAGAGTATGCGACATATAGAATTCAACAAAAAATATGCTAAGTAAAATTCCCATAAATGCAATTGTTCTAATTCCAATTCACACACAAAACCCTATATGCAATGCAAGGATTTTTTTTCTTTTCAATTCCACTTAATTTTCAAATGAGATGAAAACTAATATGCATGTCTAATCACCGATAAAAGAAACTATTCAGAATAATGACTAAGACACCAATTCTTTCAAGAACTCAATGTTAAAAAATTCAGTTTGCTAATGATCTAATGACAAGAAAAAAATAAAAATAAAAACAAATCGTTATCGAAGTCACTCAAAACCAAAAGAAAACAATATGGAGGCTTCTGAGAGACTTAAATACACTCAGGGGCGCAAGGAAGAAAAATTGGAACAGAGCTGAAAAAAAAGAGAAAATCACAAAAAGACAATTTTTTGCATGAAACAGGGGGTTAGTGCATGTGATGAAAGGGCACCAGTGCTTTGTAATGCAGGTGCTAAGAAGTATGGGGAGCACTGCAGCACTATATCTCCCAACCAAGGGGGCTTTGATCAAGGGAGGCCAAGTTCTAAAAAAAATATGCAATTGAAGCTCAATGAAAGGTCTTCCCATGTTTGTTTAGGACTGAGTGAGATAATGAAGGGATAAACAAGAGGAAAAACAAGTACTAAGGAAAAGGATATCACCAAGGGAATGAATCAATCCCTAGTATGGTCGCCAATTTTTTATACGAAATCTATGATTGCGGACATAAGTATCTTCCCTAGACCTAGTGGCCTGGTCTAGAACAACAGAAAGAAAAGAATATAATTTTTCCATTAAAAGTAATTGAACAATGGAATGGGGCTCACTTGGAATCTTTTGCAAGATTCACTCTTATCTCATCTTGTATGCTCTAATCCTAGCTATTATCACTATAATTAGAACCTACCCATACAATCAACATAAGCCAAAGATCTACAACATCTATGTTGCATAATATAATTACTCTATTCAATGGATCAATAAGGAATTGAAATAAAAGAATGTAAACATTACATCACATATAGTAAAATAGTGTACTCTTTGTATTAATATAAATGGAGGGAGTTATAACCAAATATAGAAGTTGATCTTGTGGAGAACTCCCCAAGTTGACTCATCCTTCCTTTCCACAAAGCACACCTCTATGTCACCCTAATTCATGAAGATGGTGTCTCTCTTAGATTCAAAGAAATAGAATTAGGGCATAATCAATATCCAAAGCCAACCCCTAGCTTGTGGATGGCAGGAAATATATAGGAGAGGATGATATTTTAGGAATTATTATCCATTTAGCAATATAGGCTTGAGATCCACTTGAGATGGGAGGATGAGCTCAAGGGATAAGAATCTAAATCTTCAAGTAGGATCAGATAGGATTTGAAGTTCTTATCCAAGTTAAATGGTTAAAACAAGCTATGGAATCTTCTAAAAGAGGAAGCTTCAAGATTTTTTTATTTTTCTTGAATTTCTAGAATCAACGCACCCCCAACAAGGGACAACCTACTGCTAATCAGAGCATGTCCAGAATGGGTGAACCTATTACTAAACACAAGTTCCTAAACGGCCATGGTGCATTGGGCCTTAAAAGAGTGGAAGTGAGGCAGTTAAGCTAAAAAAATCAAGGGTTTGGAGAGTCATGCTTAGGGATTTGTGTAGGGATGATGACAAGGTGTTCAAGGATGTGAATTGATCTAGTTTGAAGGCCTATTGACCAAATGCAACAAAATGGGCTATAACATTAGTTTCATGGGTGAATATAATAATATATATCCTATTGAAAATGTAGCAAGAAAATCTAGTTTTGACTTTGCCTTGGTCAAACTAAAATAAAATTCGAATTTCAATTTTAGTAGAATACTTGGAGATAGTTAACTAAGGTGACTTGGCACTTATCACCTAGTTAACTCAGTCAATTCAAGTTGGAGACACTTGAGTTCAGTTTAGTATGGTTGATTGCTAATTTATAGCAATCTTTTTTTGTTAATTTGAGTTATTGTGAGTTCAACTAGTTCTAACTATTAAAGAACTAGTGGAGGGTCCAGTAGTGGTGTGTGTACCTTAGTGATCAACTAGTTAACTCATCAATCAGTCCAAAATAATTAATTCATGTAGAGAACTTGAGTTAACCAGTTGAGATTGGAGTTTAAGGGAATTTTACTATTAATCGTAGACTATTTCGACGTGTACAAGTGGTGCATGCAATCAGAGGAGGGCCTAAAGGAATTGCACAATTATCAATGAGAAATTTCCCTAATTAATAGGGGATAATTCCTTAAGGAAAATCGCAAGGAAATAGGAGCTCAACAAGAAGGAAAATTGGTTAAGTGTTGCCCAAGGTCAATTTGTGAAGCAGTGGGATAGACTATATTAGTACAAAGGTTTCTCAAGCTTGAGAAAACATTGTATTTCTTCTCAATTTTCTGATTAATACAATTCAGATAGGAAGGGGTTTTGAGTAGTTTCTTTCCCCTAGATAATTCTCTATGTTTGTTTATTTATTCATGTCGAATGTTTATGATTTCATTTCTCGATCGCGAATCGCTTTCTGCATATGAGTAGAGTAGATTCAAGTTTAATGTTTTAGTAAATTACATGAGCAATTTTGAATCTACATAGAATTTCTACATGGTATCAAAGAAGGATTCATAGTAGAAAGAGAATTCAAATTTATCTTTGTAGGATAATCGAATTTGCAGGTTCAATTCTTCAGAGCTATTAGGATGGTGTTCTATGGTCTAAGGCTTGAGTATACCCTCGAAGGCAAATCTATTTTTTGTCTTTGGAAGGACTGCATGGAGGCAGTACTGGAGGAAAATGGGTTTAAGGATTTCATAGATATTGAAATTCCAAAACCAAGACCATCATACCTCAAGGATCTAGAAAAATGGATAAAGTGTGTAGCCAAGGCATGGAGAATCATATTGGAATGTGTGAAGGGTCACATATTCTCCAATCTCCATGGGAAATAAACCCTGTATGAAGTGTGGCAAGCACTAAGAGAGTTGTTCCAGATTGCAGCGACCACAGGAAGTTGGTGCTCAAGAAAAAGCTTTAGAATATCAATATGTAAAAGATTGGATCTATTCAAAATTAGCTGAGTCGATTCAAATAATTTCATGATGAAATTAGAGGAGTTTGGGTTACTGTTGTGGAGGATGATCTCATGAGCCTAGCCCTTCGAGGCCTTCCCGAGAGCTGGCACAACTACTACGATTTGGTAAATGGGAGGGAGAATCTACCAAGTTAGGAACACATATGGCCTGATTTGGTATAACCGGAAATAAGGTGGAATACTAGAGATGGAACCTCATCAAAGGTTGAGGATGAGGAGAATTGTGCCTTGGATGGTGTTGAAGGTGCTAAAACCACCAACATTCAAGGGGACTCCCTGATATGTGGTCCCAATTAGACCTCACATTATTTGGGATAGGAGCCCCATCTGGAATATGGCTTGGTTTTTGGTTATCTTAAAAATATGCCTTGGCTCTAACTACCATCAAGAGAGAGGAATGCAAATGTTCCTTCGAAAGGAAAGGGGGTTATGCCTAGTGAGTGTTTGGTCGTATGTGTGTCAAATTTATTTCACTACAGAGAGGGAGGAGAAGTGAGCCTCTAAGAGAGAGGTAGTAGTACCATTGTAGTAGAGAAACACATAAACAAGAAGAATCCATACAAAGTCAAGCAGAATAGTCCATAGGGATGTGAAGGTCATTACAACCAATGTAACAAGAAATGTTTGTCTAATATCTAGTGGAATAGTCCACGAGGATGCGACAATGATAATAACAATTACAACACCTTCTCAAAATGATAAGTACCAAAATAGCCGAAGTAGTTCAACTACTTTAGCACAAATGAAAGAAAACATGAATTACAAACATTCACAGAATAGTCTTACAAATATCCATAATCCATGCATGAAGCTGGCCATAAGGCTTCCTATATTAAGTAAAAGTTCCAAGACACATGTATACAATGAACACCCCTAGCTCCAATAGTGGAATGTTGGAGCCACTCCTTTCTCCTCAAAATAACTAACTTGTCCCTCTAATGCTTTGTGGGAGGAGCCAAGGTGAATATTCCTTTGCTCTTACAATGAGGGTATATATATAACAATGAGGAGGTGATGCTTCACCTTCCTTGTGACTCTTTAACTACCCTCATGACTCTTTGAATTCATATTACTTTTCAACTTTACATGACTCTTCATATTCCATACATGTCCTTTGGACTTTCACTTTACAATACATTTTCGAAACATGAATTACATATTCCACCATAATGGTGTGGCCTGTGACAACTGATCACATGACATGACATGACACTGCTGACATGGATTGCTTGATGACATGGAAACCTTAAGCCGTTGTTGATGTTGTGTGTTGAGTGTTTTCTTTATAATTCTTTCATTTCCACCTTTGGATGGATTGGTGATAAGGAATGTTCAATGATATCAAGTCTTGAGTTGTGATCGAAAACTGGTGTCCCTTTTCTTTCTATTGATTGATCAACTTGCATACTCAGCTACAAAGATGTCTTTTAGCATGTTTCCCATCTTCTTCTCATTCTTCTTCATATCGCCATGGTATGATAAGGTACCTGTATCTGTAATTCACTCATGATGAGACGACATCAATCTTAAAACCCCTAGCCTAATATAGTGCATATTGATCCATTGGCTGAGCCGAAACTATGTGACAAGCTAGGAGAAGGGCTTAGTGCCTATGTATTTGTGTAATTCAAGAAGTCAGAGGTAAAACTTGAGCCTTGAGACCACAGAATGTGTAGTCCAGACTGGGTTGAGGAAGAAAATTGCGCAATTTTAGAGGTCAGTGTGACAGGCTGAGGGGATGAGCATATTACGTAGTTCTAGGAGACAAAGGAGGTTGGGACATTGCACAATTATGTAGCTTAGGGGCTCAAGGGATGAGATTGAGGCTAGATATTACAAAATGAACGATTGAGGCTAGGATGGGAAGATGGATTGCAAAATTCTTGGAGCCAAGGTTGAGGCTTGAGCATTGGAACTATGTAGTACTACAACCTTTGGAGCAAGGTTGCAACTAGGGGACTGAGACTGCATGATGCATAGCTTAGGGAGGTCAAGAGAGGCTAGGTTGCTTAGTAAGGAAGATTTTTAGAAAATGGCTAAGTGAAAAATTGGTGAGGATGATGTGAGTAGTGATAAGACTTAGACTGTGATCACACACTTAGAATAATTGATGACACAACAACATAGATCATTCAGGACACATGAACAAAATAAGATTCAACAATATCACAATGTTTGGAGTTGGGAAGGGTAGTGAAGTTCACGAGCTTTAGATTTTCAAATTATGAATTTTCATCTTTGGTGTCGTTTCAATGCCAACAGGCTTGGACGGTACCTCGACAGAGTCACTATAGGAACAAAAACATTGCTATGCTACCAACAAGCCTAGACAATACCCCAACATAGTTTCTTGCTTCACCTTCCTGCACAGGAAACCTTTCTCTTCTTTTTCCTTTTTTTATTTATTTTATAAGATATTGCATCAACATGTATTCATTTTATGGGTGGAAGAGGGATCCGACTTATTGAGAGCAGGAGAGTTTGTTCCTTTAGAGAAGCATATAGATACTTATGATTTAGGTTTTCTCGTTTAGATTTCCTCCTTATCCTTTTCTACTAATTGGATAAGCATGAAGACAACAAACATAAGAACTGAATGTGGGCATAAGGTTTCCTGAATAGACACCAGTTCATGGTTCAACCAAAAATATCCTTGCGAATGAATTGTATTTTCCGTCATAAATTCATCGACCAAAAGATATAACCAAGACAAGGAAGATGGACTGAAGGTTAGTTAAATGTTGAATTGTTGCAAGACTCTCTTTTAATTCAGCCACACACAAAGAAACCGGAAAACACGTTGACACAAAATTTATTTACATAATGAAAACAGAAAAGAAAATCAAGCAAACAAGAAAAGACTATGTACATAGTGTAGGCCACATCCCCAAATCATCATTGAAAATAGTGTTTTAAGTATTGGCCATTAACAGGGAAAGATTCAATCTTCCTATCTAGTGATTGTAGACGATATTTGTGTTGGCCAAGATCTTCGTGAATAGTGAATGGTCCAATCCATGGGGATTGAAAGTTGGTGTGTTTGCCTTTGTCCTCATGGGATTTTTCCCACTTCAAGACTAAGTCACCCACACTAGAGTTATTTCTCCCTGCAGACTTCTTGTCAAACCACCTCCTCATATGAGTTTGGTGAAGGGAAAGTTTTTCTTTTTCTTTCAACCTTTCTTCATGTAGCTTGTGAAGAGTGTCCATCCTACATTGAACTAATAAACATGGCTTGCCTTGAGATTCTTGTGAAAGTTTGAGAGCAGGCAAGTAGATGTTAGGAGGAAGGATGGCTTCTTTTCCATACACTAAGAAGTAAGGAGTGGTGTTTAGAGAGGGCTTCAACGTGACTTGGTCAACCCAAAAGGAATTTACCAAAGTGGAGTGCCAGTTCCTCTGCTATGAGAAGATGGTATTTTTGATGATACAAATAAGGTTCTTATTGATGGATTCAACAAGAACATTCCCCTACGGATAGTAATTAACTAAATGTTTCAATACAATTCCATTTTCTAATGCAAAATCATACAATTTTGATGATGAAAAATATGTTGCATTATTGAAAACAAGTGAAGTTAGAATATCAAACCTGGAAATGATATTATGCCTAGGGAAGTTGATGAATTCCTGATCAATCACCCATTTTAGTGGAACTTCTTCGGTCCACTGTGTGAAGTAGTCTGTAGTAAAGAGAATGTAGCAGTGCTGCTTTGATGAATATGAAAATATTTCTCCATTGACATCTAAGCCCCACTGTTGAAAAGGGTCTTCCACTTCGATAGGCTACAATGGGGTGGCTGACTTCTTATTTTGGCCGATGCACCTTTGAGAGACTAGACACTTGCAGGAATAATCATGAGCATATTTGAATAATTTAGGCTAGTACAAACTGATCTGCATAACCTTATGCGCAGTTGTGTTACCTACAAGGTTCCCCCTGGCTAGTCAGTCATGGAGATCACACAATACTTTCTCTGAATCGTGTGATTCTAGGAACCTAAGCAATACCCCATTATGATGCTTTCTGAAAAGCAACCCATGTAGCAACTAATAAGATAATTATTTAAGTTGGAGTGCCCTCTTCTACCATGAGGATAAATGGGAGGGCACGATGTTGTGCTCAAGGTATTGGCGCACATCTTCATACCAAGAGTACATGGTGATAATGGGGGAAGCTCACTCGAAATTGTACACATTAGGGGTATTTTGAGGTCTAAAATGGGCCTCCTAAGGAAATTATAAAATAATAGTGTAAATAATAAAATAAGAATAGATTATATCATCAAATTTTAGAGGGAAGTAAGAAAAAACTATTTTTTCAGCTCATATTTTCAACTTATCTCCCTATGGGTTTACTCAAATTTCAAGTGGAAACACTCATTGGGTGCAAAATTTGATTCCTCATCCAAGGAGTACCTAGGTTGCATTCTTTCTATGGACCCTACTACATGAAAAATGAGAAATACATGAAAAAAGTAATTGCAATTTTCATGCATTTCTAATTTTTCGTGTAGTAGGGTCCATTGAAAGTATACAACATGGGTACTCCTTGGATGAGGAATTAAATTTTGCATTCATCAAGTACTCCCACTCGAAATTTAAGTAAAACCTTAGGGAGATAAGTTGAAAATAAGAGTTGAAAAAGTAGTTTTATTATTTTATTATTTTTTAATCTTTTTACTTTTTTACTCCAAAAATGGTGAATCACCCCCCATGGTTGACATCATCATCTTGAATCCTATTGGTTCTTATAAATTTTATCTTGGTTGTACATTTTTCTTAGGAGGCATATTTTAGACCTCAAAATTCCTCTAATGTTTCGATCTCCTGCTCCCATATGGAAGGATCTTCTTCTATTGCATCCACTGCTTCTGTTGCTAGCTGAAAAAGACAGCGACCCTTGATTGTGTAAACTAGTTTGAACTCTAGATCATATTCCTATAAAAAATTATCCAGTTCACTCTTCTCTCACCCAACTCTTGCTGAAGTTTCACAACATTATAAAATGCATATGTTTGCTTGTCAATAGCAGGATAGTTGAGTTCAGGTCCCTAGAGGCTATCACTCATGAAAGATATTGGATGCTCATTTTTTTATCATCCTTTTGTGTAAGCACAATGGTGAGAGAAGTGCCAAAAGCGAAAGTGTAGAGAAAGAAATATTTGCTGAAATATGGGTTGTACAAAGCGAGTGCTTCTGTAATGGCTTGTTTAATATTTTAGAATGCGTATTTTTCCCTTTTATCCCATCTATAAGTCACATCCTTCTTTGCCATCTTGTGTATTGGCTTCGGGATCTGAGCGTAATTGGAGATGAACTTGCGAAGGAAGTTTATTTTCCCCAGGAAGGACTATATACCTTTCTTGTTCACAGTGAAGGGAATATGCATAATTGTTTTGACCTTCTCATGGTCTACTTTAATCCCACTTTTGGGAATGATATGTCCCAAGAGGTTACCCGAGGACACTATGAAAATATTGTTTTTAGGATTAAGGGATATCTTGTATTTGTGTCATCACTCGAAAATTTTCTTCAAGTGGCATATGTGGTCAGATCTCTTCTTGGAAAATATGGTGACATCATCAAGATAGACCATTGCACTCTATCCAATCAGTCCATGGAATGCGATGACCATGGTACATTGAAATTTTGCACTGACATTGATCAACCCTGTGGAATTATTTTAAATGTGGGCGTGCCCCACTTCGTGAAAAGTGTTGTCTTTAGTCTATTAGGATCTGATACTAGAACTGGGTTATAATTGGAATATTCATCGTACAAAGAAAAAATATCTGACCCTAATATTGTTTGCAGTATTTGTTCCATAGATGACACAGGGTAATTGTCTTTGTCCGAGGCACGGTTCAAGTTGTGGAAATCAACACACAAGCAAATTTTCCCGAACTTCTTTCTCACGTGACCAAGTTAGATACCCAGGTAGAATGTCACACTTTATATATGATCCGAGAGTCCAGAAATTTCCTTAACTCCTTTTGGATCAGAGGTTCAAGCGTCAGACCTTCCACAACTTTTGTTGAAAAGGCTTAGCCCCTTCTTTAATTGGAATCAAATGTTGGATTATTCGCGTATTGTAAGTTTTGAGTTCAGCATATGTCCACGTGAATACATCTTGGTACTGCTTGAATAAGAAGATGAAAAATTGTCGCTCTTGTGGTGTGCAGAAAGTACCAAGATTGAAAAACTTTAGTTCCTTTTATGTTCCCAAATTTATCTGCTCGTGTGATAACTTTGAGCTATGGGTTTCGCATTATTTGGCCCTTAGAAGTGATTATCTAAGTCATACATATTTTCCAATAATACCACGCCTTTCGGCATGAGGTTCTCTTTGCTTTCACAAGAAGCATCCTACAATGCTTTCTCATGCTTGTCTTTGTCGATAGATGCATCTTCGAATACATCAACTTTGGACATAAAGTGCAGTGTCTATTGGTATTCATTGAAAATGCGTAAATTAGTAATATTTTCATGGATAGATGGTTTATAAAGAATTTCTACAGAAAAATCATCCCTAAGAGGTGATAACTCAACAACAACATTTTCCAATGCATCTACAGCTACATTGCATATTCTAGGAATAGAAATAATTTAAAAATCTTAGAAATGTGAAATAAAATTCCATACCTCTTGTTGAGTGCTTCGTATTCTACAGTGTTGTTTGTGCACTCAAATTCCAAGCGGTTGGAGATCATATGTTTCCTCTATTGTTGGTCTACTAAAACACAACCAGCGCGAGAGTGTGCCTGTCTTTTGGAACCATCAAAATACAATGTCCAAAAATCATATGTACAAGGACTATGTGCTACACTAGTACTACTATTACTACTACTACTAACTGTACAAATTTCATTTTCACTAATTGGACTAGGAAGGAGCTCCAACTATGTGTCTAGTGGAACTGGGGATGACTGAGCAATACAACACCCCATATTGGTTTCCAAGAAGAAATTTCCAAGGGGATGACTGAGCAATACAACACCCCATATTGGTTTCCAAGAAGAAATTTCCAAAGATGAGATCTGCAAAAGCCATTAGCTCATTTTCACCTTCTAAGGAAGTTACCATGTGCTTCATGTATCACTCTAAGTTAACCTGGAACTGATTGCTTCTACCCTTGTACGGAAGCCACACATGTGACCAGTCCATTGAAAAATACCCCTGTATCTTGTTGGACTAGTCTCTACTCAACAATACACCATACACTTCCAAAATTTCCACAATTACTATATTTATATATTGGTGAACTCAGTGATCAGATAATAAGTGAATAGGCACATTTTTGAGTTCCCCAATCGCAAGGAAAAGATTCATGATCTGTGCATCTATTTTATCCCACTTTTCATTTATTTTATTTTTGACGGATAAAGGAATTATGTTTACCGATGCACCATAATAAACTAAGAAATTGTGTACATTGTAATTGAAAATTTCAAAAATTAATAGAAATGGAGGGCAAAGTGTATTTAAATTCAATATTAAAGCATTAAGTATAGACTCCAGGGAACTAGAGGATTTATTAGATTTAGATCACTTCTGTGAAGAAGCATCGTTACTTGAGGCAGATTGTCCGAGTGCGTGTAGGAGCATGGCCCACTGGCTCACGATCTTCGTCAATTCAAAAAGTGAGATATTCACATGAGCTTTCTTTATCTCTTCAAATATGTTTTAATCTAGTGCGGGAGAGATTGCCAAAGTGTCCAGGGGAGTTAGATTATCTAGTACTTCCAGATTGCTGGAATTTCTCTTACTACTTGCACAAGTACTTTTCATCATAACTACATTTCCAGATATGCTCTAAGTGTTCTGTGTTGAGTTGGCATGCGGACTGATCTGCATTAACAAATGATATTTCAATTTCTGCTTCATCAACTCTTGTGCGGAGGCCGACCCTTGGCTTCTCAAGTTGTATTGAGTGTTTTTCTTCTAGTTCAGGTCTTCATTAAGTGATTTCTTTTCAGAAATGCTCTTTCTAGTTGTGAGTATGCAACTGAATGTGTTTACTTCATGCCCCATGCTTAGATTTTATTCATTTGTAACAATTTTTTCCTTTTCATTTGCAGGCTCGGTCTGATCATTAGAAAACAGTGTATCAATAAAATGTGCAGTGAGAGTGTTCATGTTGTGGTTCCATTTTGGCCATGTCATTTTTTAATGATATTCTTGATGAACTGAACAGTATTGGTCCATGCATTCAACACAACATTTGATCTTTGCGCAGATTTGGTCGGCTGATTGTTGCTACTGCCAAAGTTGGCATTCCTTCCTAGAAATTTGAACTTGGGAGGCTTGCTACTCACCGTGGTCTCTCTTGACCTTTGCTTCAATTCTTCCAACTTATTGGATAGAGACTTGCTAGTGAGGGTCAAGTTCTCAAGATCAATTTCTTCTTTCTCCTTGGCCTTGCTTACGGAGTCCTATTACCTTTTGCCAATGTATTTGGAGTCCTTTTTTGATTTGTCATTGATGATGAATCCAATCGCACACAAGTCCTTTTCAACTGCAATTGCCTCTTGTTGTAGCTGCAACAACCCCTATTTTGGCTTGGTGTTTTTAAAATAAATGGGGACCCTTCTTTTCTTTGATCAAATTGCTTCTCATTTTTCTTTATTTTGGTCTTGATTACGTTTGTGTAAAGTGTCATTTTCCATTTTATACCTTTTTCTCACATGACGACACTTGTTTGACTTCACGTTATTATTCATCTCCTTAGAGTGACGCTTGCACCATTGGTCTCATTTTTCCATATCACCTCACATTTTGCATTTGGTTTGGTTGATAGCATTTCCTCCACGTCATTTCAATTGGCTTCGCCTCTATCATCGCCCTTTGGTCACCTAATTCTTGAAGGTAAATGATCTCGGTGTTTTATTTGACGCATGCAATTTAGGTGCATCCCTTTGAAAAATTGGTTTTGTTTTTATGACACCTCATTGCAATGAATCCCTTTTGATTTTCTTGATGGGTTTTGGTCCAACTCTCATCTCACATGGATTTTCATTAACTTGAAAACATCTAACTCATTTAAAAAAAAAAATCATATATATAAATTTTGTAAATGCAAGTAAATTGTATATTTATTATTGTATAAAGTTATTCTTATATTAATTATAATACTTGAATCCATACCATCAACCAAAGACATCCTCACTTCAATTTTCGTTGATAAAAAACTCATCACTTTTCAATTACAAGTCATATTTGTTTTAGGGTTCACTAATTCCACTTTTCAAATAAAAACAAAATGACTTTGGCGTATATTTTCATATGTCATAATGCATTAACATTCAAACGATGGTCAACTCTATGATTCACATACAATACTTAGGTTATTGGACGTTGGGTACGTACACACTTCGACCAGGACTATTACCTTTGGAAGCTGGAAGGATGAATCTCATCAGTTCGAACTACAACAACTAACAACAACATTTCATCAACACTTGCTTGATAGTTGCTCTATTATATTGACTTTGAGCATTTACGGTCAGGCCTTTTAATACACTTGACGGAGACAAGAATTGTCGTAGCAGGCAGGCAACGCTATTGCTTGCGCACCTTATACCTATTTCATTTTACCTATGTGCTATCAACTATGCTTACTATCCTTTCAATATTGATTGGTTCACTGGACCTTTACTTTGAGCATTCATGGGTGAGGGACGTTTGACAACATTTTCTGAAATAATATTACTTGGGACAACGCGACCATTCGTATTACCTTTTGCTGGAAGGAAATATTATTTTTGTTTTACCTATTGCTACTAACTCACACAACCTGGGGTCTTTACAACTACCCTCTATATAACGGAAAAATGAACTGAACGTTGCCTTAGACCTAACTAATTCCACCAGTAACCTACCATTCTATGTGACTTGGCATTCGTTCATTTCACGCAATTTATATCCTACTCCACGTCGCATCTTAACAAATGTGCATGGCATACATAGAATATAATCATTTAAATAAATGAAATTAACATCTTCTTCGTTGCCAAAAAATCTACATGGAACATTTCATGGTGGTTACACTCATTGCTTTCCGTCCGTTTAATATTTCAGGAGTTATTGCATAACAAAAAAATTACTGTATATCGTGCAGGTGTATGCCAGCAATTGAGGACGTTGCCAATTTGCAGTTCGATGGTGTTCCCTGCATTCTAATGCAATCTAAAACAACCACAGCTCAACTTCCTGTCACTTAAAAGAAGAACCACGAGATTCTCAACTCCATAACCTATTCTGCCATGTGTTCAGATGTAGACCAAAATTAGTACAGGAGGTTGAAACAACAAGTTTTAAAATGGTCACCACAGTGAGGAGCATGATTCTGACCTATCAAAAGCAAACTAGACCCAACATCGCGCAGGAAAACTGAAGCAATCTGCTCGGCGCTTTCCAATGACAACAAGTCACATTCAGTGAGATTTTTAACTGCAACAAAATCACCAGATCCTTTTTCTTTGAGGAATGTATTTTGTATTCACGGAGGGGGGAGTTCAAAATTCTTGAGGGAGGAGGGACGAGAAGGCACTCTTGTATTTTGAGTTCTGCTTTCTTATTTTTCATAGATGGTAGGGGGATAAAGCCTTTGATTCAGTAACGAAAATGTGGCACGCTATTGTAATTCATTTTCTTAAGGATTCAAGTTTCACGATGACAACATGTGTACAGAGACTTTGGGGATACCAATAATATATTTTCATTCCATCTCATTACTGTAATGGATTGTTAATTGTTATTTTATTTGCTCGAATGTTTTCTTCATTACGATTTTAGTTCTGCTCTAGTTGGAAAATTTGATACTTGCATTATTGCTCAGCTTATTTGTTGCTAATAAATGTTTTATGATAAGTTACCTTTTTGCAGAAATAAAGTCAGAATCGAAATGAATTGATGGAGACTTGTTTGCAACGATTGATAATTATTTATTTATCATTGTCAAATTTGTTTTGATTTCCTTTATATGGGATTAAAACGATGTTTTTTCATTTTGTCCAATATAAATCATATATTCAATTCATGACTATATTGGATCTAGGTATATGTAAGGAGTTAACTCAATAATTACTTATTAAGATTAACAAATTGAATCGCTTATAATTCTTCGAACTCTTTTGATGAATCACAAAGTGAATCTTAATCCTACATTCAAACATAATCTCTTCCCTCTTCATTACTTTGTTCGCTCTTGATTAAGAGTAAGGTTATCCTTCTCTCAATCAAGATAGGTTTCCTTTTGCATCATAGAATATGGTCACACTTGCATTTCTACTTTAGTTTTGCATAAAGTCCTTTTCTATAAAGGTAAACACCTTGTCTCAGAGTGGCTAGATTGAGCCTTGGTTTCAATCAAAAGATATAATACAAATGACTCTTTTTTCCTTTCAGTATGTTAATCTTGATAATTACCACACATAAACAAATTAAAGGTTGTCCATGTGCATATTGTACATACTAGTTTAGACTAGGTTAACATAGACTAGTCTTAGGATACCTGTATGAACCAGTTAGGGTTTCCATCACAATGGAAATAAGTCTATTGGAGACTAGGGTTTCCATCACAATGGAAATAAGTCTATTGGAGACTCTGACTAGACAATTCCTCATGTGTTGAGCCAGGACATTTCTTGACATCAACACTTTTGGCACTAGAAGGAGGGCCACAGATTTCTATCTGTGTGAAATTTTATCTTTTTAATCATGGCTCATCCTTTGGGCCATGAATTTAGTACACATGAATTTTCTAGAGGCTTTCTCAAGAAACTTGTCCTGTCTTTGATTAGACCAACATATGATGGTGAGAGTGGTGTGACACTAGTACATCATGTTTCACATTTTTTGGTCAAATATAATTCCTCTAATGTCACTTGTGATAAGTGGATCTGCAAATTATTCACTCTCACATTTAAATGTCGGATTAGAGGATGGTATACTACAATTCCAGACAAATCTATACATTATTGGGAACATTTTGTTGAAACGTTCCTTTCAGCACATCAATTTTATGCTTATGACAAGCTAAGAAAATGAATCTATTGATGAATTTTATAATAAATATAAATCTCCCTATTTTAGATTCCCCCTGAATGATATTCCTTCTAAAGATGATTTATTACAATGTTTTCAATTTCTTGTTTCTTCCAATAAATATAATAGATCTAAAACTGCAGAACAAGATGCTCTTGATGTCTTCCTTAATCCTTTTAAACATTCTGATCAATCTTACATAGTTTCAATAGGAATTATTACAACTCAAAAATTAAATAATGAAGATTACAATAATCCTCCTTTAAAAGTAGAATCAAATTTAACATAATATCCTTATTGACTCCGCACTTTTCATCCCATCCATGATGAGGAAAATCATATGGATGTGCAAAATATGATATACTCAGGAGTTCATTTTTTTTTACCTAGACCTTTTCATAGATCAGAGTACTAACCAAAGTGATATTATAGATCTTTCTGATGAAATCTTGCTTCAACAAGTTTAATATTTTTCAAAGACCATATTTCTTGTGAGAACTACTCTTTACCCATCTTGATAATTTTCAATCACCTTTATTTCCTTTTTTTTATTCTTCTTACTCACCAATTACATCAATTTCAGGAAAGGGAGGCCATATATGATACATATTTCCATGATGAGATTGTTGAAATACCTTCATCATAAAGAAACCTTGATTTAAATCTATCAATAGATTCATCTTCTACTTTTTCACATTTCCTTGTAGATAAACAAAATGTTTTATATTCTGATGTACACAACTATCAAGTTTCTAATGATTTTCATATTAATTATTCTATGGAAGCTTGTCATGATTAAAGCTCTTTTCCTGGTCTTCTAGTGTTAGGTCTTCCAGTTATCCTTTGAATTTCAATAATATTAGAATAGATAATCATGTGTATACTAGTGACATTTGTCAACAAGCTTAGACATCTAAAGGTATCTCATCTCAACTAAGCCTATGAAATTCTTCTCCTTGGAATGACCTTCAAGAGGTATTAAGTATTCACGCTTACTTTTATGATTCTTTTGAATTTTTCTTAGAGGAATTCTTTCAAGGGAAGACTGCAATACATATAACTTATTTTTATTTCTTAAGGTTAGATGTACATAGTTGTGTTTTTATTTTTTATAGTTTTGTTCCATTGCGTTTACTAATATTTGTCATATCGCTGATTGTAGGGACAAAACTAATGTGATGGCTACATTGGAAATATACATACACTTGATCTATTTTACTCATGAAAATTTGTATATAGTGTATATAATAAGAATAAAATTAGTTTAGATTATCTAGATTAATTTTCTTTTTCAAAGCAGTTATATTTTCTTATTAGCCGATCATAATGGAGATCATAATGGAAATCATTTCTTGCTTATGATGTTTATTAATACAAACCTGTAATCCTTTATCATTACTTGTTTATAAATTTGTAAGTTACAAGAAATTTACAATATCAATCCATCAAGCAAGAAAACTCATCTTGATTTAAATTCATAAACATAACTGCCTTAAGGTTTTTCAATAAGAAGCCAAATTAATTAATATCCCACAAGAAAAAGATAATTTGATCATGACATAAACACTATTTCTCATCAATTTTTTATATTAAACTCTTATTTCATCTTGTCTTATGAGAATTATAAATGCATTTGGCTCATAATTTTTCTTTATCTTTTTTGGTCAAATTTTTACTCTTGTCACACATTTTGATTCCTTTTGCTTCCTAGTTTGGTGTGGTTAGTTTTCATATGCTCATTTTCCTCTAGGGGGGATATTTCTCATTTTCCAGGTGATAAAGTCTAACCTTTCAAGGAAAGAGATAGCTTGAGTCTAACTAGATGAATCCCACCCATCCCACCACTTCAAATTGCACAAGTTAGGTCCATCTATTGATGTCTTGGTTGTTTCAGTTACAATATGGTTGACATGTTGATCTTTTATATCTCATTTATATTGATAATATAGAATCTTTAAAACTTGTAGATAGGTTGAAGGTTGCAACTCATTTTTATCATGTTAGTCTAATTTTGATTCATTCATCATTAACAGTTAAAGGCTTCTTCAGTATTGTTTGTTAGTATTTCTTTTTTCCAAAACCATGGTGTTAAAATATAGAAAGATACATAAATAAGGAAAATCATAAGATAAAAAGAAAATTAAAAGCCATGATATGTAGTGCTTTTTACATAGCTTTCTATATCACCCTCTCTTCACTCAATTCAAAATTGATATACTAAAAGAAATTTTCTAAATTAATAATCAAAAGGGTGGTAAAAGAGAGTTGTGGGAAGTGTATGTAAACTAGTCTGGGCTATGGATGCTGGCTCATAGTGGGTAAATGCATGCATGATGCTAAGTCACTTTCGTTAGGGCTATGGATGCTCGTTGGCAGCGGGGCATCGGGGAAGTCAAATATGAACAAAACATGCATTTGATTAGTATTAGATGTTGCTAAGTAGTCAATTCTTAAGCCTTCTATTAACATAACTTTGATTTTGTTTTATTCCAGACGAAGATAGATTGTAAAGTATTTTGAAGATATCTTTTCCTATCATTTTGTGATCATAACTTATTTTGACGCAATATTTTTTTTATGTTACAAGTTTCTCTTATTTACAAGATAATCATTTTTCGCTTTCTTTTTATGTAAACAAAGATAACTGGTTCTCCTAGTCTGTAGCCAATTTTTGTAGCTACAACAACCCCCATTTTGGCTTGGTGTTTCTACAATAAATGGAGACCCTTATTCTTTCCTGTGATCAATTTGCTTCTCATTTTTCTTGCCTTTGGTCTTGATTATGTTAATGTAAAGTGTCGTTTTCCATTTTATGACCCTTTCCTCACATGACGACACTTGTTTCACTTCACATTATTATTCCTCTCCTTAGAGCGACACTTGGATCATTGCTCTCATTTTTTCATATCGCCTCACATTTTGCATTTGGTTTGCTTGATAGCATTTCCTCCACTTCACCTCAATTGGCTCCACCTCTATCATGGCACTTTGGTCACCTAATTATTGAAGGTAAATGATCTAAGTGTTTTATTTGACACATGCAATTTAGGTGCATCCCTTTGAAATCTTGATTATTATTTTTTGAGGCCTCATAGCAATGAATCCCTTTTGATTTTCTTGATGGTTTTTGTCCAACTTTAGTCTTACATGGATTTTGATTAATGTGAAAACATGTAAATATATTTTATATTAATAACTTCATGTACATAGATTAATTGTATAATATATATATATATATATACTATATATTTATATATATTATATATATATATATATATATATATTATATAATTAATCAATCAAACTCATTTAACAACAAATAATCATATATATAAATCATTTTGTAAATATATGCATAATATAAATTGTATATTTATTATTGTATAGAGTTATTCTTATATTAATTCTAATACTTGAATCCATACCATCAACCCAGGGCATCCTCACTTTGATTTTAGTTGATACAAAACTCATCACTTTTCAATTACAAGTCATATTTGTTTTAAGGTTCACTAATGACACGTTTCAAATAAAAGCAAAATGACTTTGGCATATATTTTCATATGTCACAATGAGTTAACATTCAAACGATGGTAAACTCTATGATTCACATACAATACTTAGGTTATGACATTTGGTACGTACGCACTTAGACCAGGACTATTGCCTTTGGAAGCTGGAAGGATGAATCTCATCTGTTCGACTTACAACAACTAACACCAACATTTCATCAACACTTGCTTGATAGAATAGAAGATCGGCTTCTCTATTATATTGGCTTTGAGCATTCATGGTAGGACCTTTTAATACACTTGATGGAGGCAAGAATTGTCGTAGCGGACATGCAACACTATTGCTTGTGCACCTTATGCCTATTTTCTTTTACCTATGTGCTATCAACTATGTTTAGTATCGTTTCAATATTGACTTGCTCACTGGACCTTTACTTTGAGCATTCAGGGTCGGGGGATGTTTGACAACAATTTCTGAAATAATCTTACTTGGTATAACACAATCAGTTGTATTACCTTTTTCCGGAAGGAAAGATTACTTTTGTTTTACCTATTTCTACTAACTCATGCCACCTAATTTTTTTACAGCTACCCTCTATATACCGGCAAAAAGAACTGAACTTTTCCTTCTACATAAATAATTGCACTGGTAACCTGCCATTCCTTGTGACTTGGCATTCATTCATTACACATATAAACGATAGTAGCTCCATTCACACAGTGTATATCCCCCTCCACGTCGCATCTTAACAAATGTACATGGTGTACATAGGGTATCATCATTTAAAGAAATGAAATTTAACATCTTCCTGGTTTCCATCAACTCTACGTGGAACATTTCATGGCGGTTACACTCATTGCTTTGCGTCAGTTGTTTAATACTTCAGGAGTTATTACATAACAAACAAAATTGTTGATATCGTGTAGGTGTATGCCAGCAATGGAGTATGTTTCTGATTCGCAGTTCGATGGGGTACCTTGCATTTTAGTGCAATCTCCAACAACCACAACTCAACTTCCTGTCACTTAAAAGGAGAACCACGAGATTCTCGACTCCATAACCTATTCTGCCACGTGTTCAGATGCAGACCAAAATTAGTACAGTAGGTTGAAGCAATAAGTTTTAAAATGGTCGCCACTGTGAGTAGCGTGATTCCGACCTATCAAAAGAAAACTATATCCAATATCGAGTAGGAAAACTAAAGCCATCTGCTCGGCGTTTTCCAACGACAGCAAGTCACATTTAGCGAGAGCATTAACTGCAACAAAACCACCAGATCCTTTTTCTTTGAGGAATGGATTTTGTATTCACGGACGAGGGAGTTCAAAATTCGTGACGGAGGAGGGCCGAGAAGGCATTCTTGTTTTCTGAGTTCTACATTCGTGGTTTTCATAATGGTAGAGGGCTAAAGCCTTTGATTCAGTAATGAAAATGTGGCACACTATTGTAATTCATTTCTTAAGGATTCAAATTTCATGAAGACAACATTTATACAGAGACATTGGGGATACCAATAATAGATTTTCATTCCATCATATTACTCAAATGTTTTCTTCATTACGATTTTAGTTCTGCTATAATTGGAAAATTTGATACTTGCATTATTCATCAACTTATTTGTTCCTAATAAATGTTCTATGATAAGCTACCTTTTTGCAGCACTAAAATTAGAATCAAAATGAATGGATGGAGACTTGTTTGCAACGATTGATAATTAATCACAATTGCTTCTTTTTGACATCCTTTTTCACCCCATCTGTTTCTTTTTTATCTTCATAATAACAATTACAAGAATTATGACATGGAAGGTATACAATTGTCTTTTATTTCATAAAATGATAATATTCTTTATTATTTAGTTTAATGTTCACTTTACCTATCGAATTACAATGATTCTGCAGCTAATACATGATTTTGTAGCAAAGTCCATGGTTGGACATGTTCCAAAGTGAGAGTTAGGAAGCAAAATAGATGGGTAGGTGGAAATTGATGCACTCAACAACTTCCTCCTACTCTCATAAGCCAGATCGATGGAAACATGTCCTAGTAATGCAATAAAAAGCAAAGTCAACCTCCGTAGTCGGCGACATTTGAGCGAGAACAAGCTTTGGACCTCATGATTTGCTTCGATGATAGTAAATCATGAGAGAATTATGTGATATTATCTTTTCAAGTTAAAATTAGTTTATGTTTATAGGTATTAAGCGTATAGCTCTAAACAATTAATTGCCATGAGCTCTATAAAATATGCCTCTCAAGAGAAATGAAAACAGTGATAGTAAGGACGCGACAGCAAGACTGAAACTATGTTATTGATACTTTATTTTCAAAGAATCATTTTATTTTCTGAGTAAGCATTCATGCGTGGTTAAATGCTTGATCAATAGCATAGTGATTGCCTCCTTCCCATGGAGGTACCTCTAGAGACGGTAAGGATTTCTATTTTGTTTTAGCAGTTATAAATTAGCTTTATATTTTCCATAGATTTATGTTTATTCGATTGAGTATTTGTGTTTTTGATTTCTTTTAAATTTGAGTTGAGACCATTCTACTAATCATTTCTATTGTTCAGATATTTTTTATGCATATGGATAAAGCATAAAAACAGTGACATAGTTTACATTTCAATCAAATAGATAAAAATTTATCTTTCTTATAGACAATGGATTTATTCACAGGGTTGAATGTTAAATTTCAAGCATGTGTGATCTTTAATTTAAGTAGGTGTGAGTGTGTTTAAAGCAAGAGTTTGTTTCATTTTATTTTCATGCAAGTATGTTATGAAGATGTGTGATTTTCTTTAAGTATGATATTGAGAGTAATTTCATTTGTGCAAATGAGTGTGTATATAATTTTCATTTATGCAAAGTGCGGGATCGATTTATATTTGTGCACAAGTATGAGATTTTTATTTCAAGGTAAAGTGTAGAATTTTATAAGAAAAAATACTTTTGCAAGAGAGTGTGATCATCATTGTAGAGTTAATCTTATTTTCTAGGAATATCTAATTTACTCATAGAAGATATGTGCATCTCAATAACTCAATTTAATTTAGAATTTGTGTGAGTAATAAAAGGCTTCTAGCACATACAATGCACATACACTTCATCAGTTAACTAGCCTTGGTTGATAATTCATGTAAGTGATTTAAGGTCAATTAAATTACTAAACATTTTGGTGTGGTTGCCAGGGAAGTGTATATAGGAGTATTTTTCTTTTTACTTAAAAAAAGAAAATGATATGCATAGGGAAATAGATTTTAGAGGTAGATTTGTAGGTAGAGGTAGAATTTTAATCCCAACATCATCACTCACCCCACCATGACCTCATTGTGACAAACCAATTTGACAACCTCAAAGAAGAATGAATCAAAATTTAAGTGAAATTGTTAAGTAGGAACTACAAAAAGTTGTTAAATGTGAATTTCATTTATCCAATATCCGATAGCTAGTGGGTTTCACCATTGGTAATTGTTCCTCAAAAGAATGGAAAATGGAGAGTATGCATTAACTATAGGGAATTGAATAAATCCACTTTAAAATATCATTTTCCACTTCCTTTTATAGATCAAGTTTTAGATACATTGATAGGAAAGAAATATTTCTCATTCTTGAATGGTTTTAGTGGATATAACTAGATCCAAGTAGCTTCAAAAGATCAAGATAACACCACTTTTACCTATCCATGGGGAACCTATGTCTACTGAGTACTTCCTTTTGGGTTATGTAACGCACTTGCAACATTCCAAAGGGCAGTTTTAGGCATTTTCTCTTGTCTATTTCATGATTGTGTGAAAGTCTATATGGATGATTTTACTGTCTATGGAAATTCCTTTGAAGAAGATCTTAAAAATATGGAAAAAGTTCTTATTAGATGTAAAGAATCAAATCTCTCACTAAGCCATGTATTTTTTTTTTGATGTTTACTGAGTGAATTGTTTTAGGACACCATATTTCAGGGAATGGAATTAGAGTGGATACATCTAAAGTAGAAGTTATTTCTAAATTATCAATTCCAACTTGTCAAAGAGATGTTAAAGGTTTTCTTAGCTGTACTGGTTACTATAGAAGATTCATAGAAAACTTTACAAAAATTGCACTCCACTTTTAAAATTGCTCACAAAATATTGTGAATTCATATGGAATTCTGATTACTAAAAAGGTTTTGAAACATTGAAAGAAAATATTTTTGAAGAAACCATTTTAAGAGGACCAAATTGGAAACTGCCTTTTCACATTTTTGATGATGCTTCTGATACAACATTAGGAGTTGTATTAGGACAAAAGGATTTAAATCCTCATGTCATTTACTATGCCAGTAAAAATTTGACTCCTGCAAAGTTAAATTACAGTGTAACAGAAAAGGAGTTTTTAGTTTTTGTCCATGCCATCAATGAATTCAAACATTACATCTCTGGTTATGAAACCTTCATACATATATATCATTCTGCAGTTAGATATTTAATGAATAATCAAATCACTAATGGTATAATTACAAGATGGTTATTATTGTTATAAGAATTCAATATTACTATTTTGGATAGACTTGGTAAAAAAATACAATTGTTTATTTTCTATTTAGGATTCAAAATGATAATAACGATGTTCCTATAGAAGATAATTTTCTTAGTGAATATCTTTTTGCAGTGTCTATTAAGTCTCCTTGATTTGCAAATATTGCTAATTACTTGGCTACACAGAAGTTACCAACATAATTTTCTCTTCAAGAGAAAAGAAATGTTATTCAAACTAGTGCATCCTATTCATGGATAAATGAAGAATTTTACAAGATAAGATTTGATTTAATCATTCGGAGATGTGTCATAGAAGATAAAGTACCAGAGATATTAACGACTTGTCATGACGAGCCATGTGGAGGACATTTCACTGATAAAATAACTTCTTATAAATTCCTTTTCTTAGGATATTATTGGCCTTCCCTTTTTAAGGATGCCAAGGAATATGTTAAGAGATGTGATAGTTGTTAGAGAATGGGAAAACCTATTCCTTCAGATGAAATGCCTCTGCCTCTACAACCACAGGTACTCATTGAACCTTTCGAGAAATGTGCTATCGATTTTGTTGGTACAACTAATTCACCATTAAGACAAAAAAGGTACATTCTTGTTTTCATTGATTATGCTATAAAATGGGTAGAAGCTAAAGCACTTCCTTTTTCTACTAAAAATGTTGTAGTTTCATTTATTTTCCAGGATATTTTTACCCGTTTTGGTGTCCCAAGGGAAATTGTGACAAATAAAGGTACTCAATTTACATTCAAGATGGTACAGAAGATAATGGAGGAATACAAAATCAAACATCGAAAGTCTACTCCATATCATCCACAAGCAAATGGACAAGTGGAATCCACAAATAAAGTAATTGAAACAATTCTTACCAAGACTTTGCATCTTCATAAAAGAGATTGGGCATACAAGCTTCCAGAAGCTTTGTGGGCATATCATACCACATGGAGAAATACAACTAGCCACACTCCTTATGAACTTGTTTATGGAAAACAAGTCCTATTTCCTATTGAGTTCCAGATAAATAATTTAAAGACACCAGTCAAATTGGGTATTGATCTAACAGAAGCACAAAAACAATGGATGGTGAAATTGAATGAACTAGATGAGATAAGATAGGTTGCTATTCAAAGAATTAACATAGTTCAAAACCAAAGATCCAGATGGCATGACAAGTTCATAAAAGAAAGGAAATTTTAGCCAGAAAATTGGGCATTACTTTTTGACTCAAAGTTTAAATATTTTCAAGGAAAATTTCAAACACATTCGCTTGGGCCTTATGAGATTGAAACTATCTTTGATAATGGTGTAGTCAAGATTAGAACCATTGATGAAAAAAAAGTGACCTTCCTTTTAAATGGTCATCGATTGAGAATTTATCACAAACCATTGACAAGGGAGGAGTTTGATAAATATCTACAAGACAATATTGATTTAAAGGCGATTAGGAAGGATTCTCCTTCCTCTCCAAGTTGACTCGCAAAAGCCTTTTGTTTTCTAAAAAAAATATATATATAAAAAAAATAAAGGTTGTATAAACATGAAAACCAACACTAATGTCATGTTTATACAAAAAATATAGGATGAAAACCAAGTACCCTTGGCACCTTAGATTTTATTTTTAAACCCTATTCTAATACTATTTTCTTTGTAACCCTCTTTTTCTTTTCAAAATAAGTAGCTACAAAATTGTTGAGAATCTGCAACTTTAACAAAATTCTGCAACTAATATTGACAGGGATCAACTAGGACAATTGAAGATCTTGGTATAAGAAGAAGATGAGAAAGCTTGTAGTTGAAGGCATCCAAGGACAACCTACAAAATATCAATCAAAATATCATAATTAGGAATCTAAAGGTATGTAAAGATTAGATTAAATAATAAAGGTAAGAAACATTAGATTAAGAAATAAAATATACGTTGCTATCACCACTTAAAGTAATCATTACTATTCCAACTCTGGACTTAACCATAAATATTTTGTCTTGTCAACAACGTGGGCCATAAGCCCATTCACCGCTCATCATTGCGCATATACTCCACTCCATAAACCCTGTTCCATTGACATTTTTTCCCTCATTCATACTCTGTTTTCCTGGAACCCTTTTCACTCCATTCCATTGACAATTTCACCCTCATCCATACTCTATTTTCTAAAGCCATTTTCACTCCATAACCTTGAAAAAAGAAACAGTTGCGAGCTAAGACTTATCCAACATGAGGGTTATCGTCAGGATAGAGCTGGATGGCAATGAATTCATGGAGGGTTATTCAAAATTTAGATAGATGTTATAGCAAGAACAATGGTTCGAGTTTATAGAGAAACTTAATAGCTATGACAAATAAGTTACAAACACCTTTGCATGAGCATTCAGTGGAGTTGAGGTAGAAATTGGAGATGTGAAGATAGTATTGACAAAATCCTTCATAGCAGAAGTAACTGGGCTACCTAGGGTTGGTGAAAGATGGTTCAATAATAGAGGAATTGAAGGAAATGAATGGAAAACATTTCTCAAAAACCCAGGTATGGACACTTCAGTCTTTAAGAAAGGCATCCCAAGTACAACTCTTAAAAACAAATGGAGAAATTTACTTTTGTTCATTCAAAAATTTATTACTTGGGAAGGTAGATTTGGCAGTATGTTTTTCTATCATGTACGTTTGATGATGCATTTCCTTGAGGGGAATGAAATTAATTTTCCTTATTTCTTACTCAATATTCTGAAGAAAATAACCGATAACACAGAGAAAAGTACAATCTATTGAGAATACCATTTATTATCACAGTCTGATAAAAAAATTGATTTAGTCCCACCTCAAAAATATAGGAGATGATTGGGAAGTTTCTTAGTCAGAAACCACTTTAAAGAGGTTGAACAGGAAGAACCCAACAACAAAATAAAGAGAAGTAGAAGAAGGTTATCTATAAATCGTAATGATGACTTGCCTCCACAACAAGAGTAGCCCTCAGAGGATGAAAATTGTGTTGCAGATGTATTAGAGAATATCAAAAGGAAAAATCTTAGAAAAAAGAAAGTCAATGAGAAGGAAGGAAACACACCCAAAAGAAAAACAGAGGAAACAAAGCAAGAAAAGACAAAACAAAGGGAAATTCAAAAGCCAATTCCACTTACTCCTCATACACTATAAGGAGTGCAAGATTCAATAAAACAATGAAGGAACCATCTTGACAGTCCATAGAATTTGTCAATATGGAGGAAGAAGAAGAGAAAAGGGCTCCATCACCAACCATTTTGTCACCAATTTCTAGTCTGGAAAGAAGAACACCCGAAATTGACCCGGTCCAAGAGGAAATATATGATTATATAGAATATTTGGAGAAGAAATCTACAAAAAAGGCCACTGCATCCTCTTCAAATTAGGAAAAAGAAATTCATTATGATATTCCACAAGAAGCTCCAATTATAAATACTCTCAAACATGAGATTTATGAATTGGAGACACTAAATAGGCACTTAAAACAGGAGCATGAAACATGACTATATTGGATCTAGGTATATGTAAGAAGTTAACTCAATAACTACTTGTTAAGATTAACTAATTACATATTTTCTTGAATCACTTATAATTGTTCAAACACTTTTGATTAATCACAAAGTGAATCTTAATCCTACATTCAAACATAATCTCTTCCCTCTTCATTAATTTGTTCATTCCTGATTAAGAGTAAGGTTATCCTTCTCTTAATCAAAATAGGTTTCCTTTTGCATCATAGAATAGGATTGCACTTGCATTTCTACCTTTGCTTTGCATAAATTCCTCTTCCATAGAGGTAAACACCTTACCTTACAGTAGCTAGACTGAGCCCTAGTTTCAGTGAAACCCTAAAAGAACCATATCACCTAAATGATATCATACATATGACTCTTTTTTCCCTTCAATCTATTAATGTTGATAATTACCACACATAAACAAATTGAAGATTGTTCTTATGCAGATTGTACATACTAGTTTAGGCTAGGTTAAATTAGACTAATCTTAGGATACAAGTAGCTGGAAACCCATTTGAACCAGTTAGGATTTCCATCACAAAGTCTAATCGAGGCTTTGACTGGGTAATTCCTCACGTGTTGAGTCAATACATTTCTAGACATCATCACCTCCTCAAAATTATCAGTAAAAGTTGGCTTCATAATTCTTTTCATGAACTTTATAATGCTTGTTGGTAAGGCATATGTGAAATAGTCGATAGTGATGGAGTCATGAGGTTTCATGTCTACCAAATTTTTTTTCAAGATACGGTTAAACATTTGATTGAAACCTTTCACCTTTTCTTTGTGCTCCATCTTAATATTTCCCATCTCTTTCAACAACATGGTGGGGGTTTTTTCATCATTATTTTTTTCAAGAAACAGTTTCTTAAAACCCCTTCAATCTGGATTGAGTTCATAGGAAGGCTGTGATACCATACAGTTTCTCTGCCATCTAAGGTACATGGAAAAAGTCTACATGCAACATCATCATAATGTACCTCAAGTGTTTGCATTTGTAGTTAGAAGTTGTCTGGATGGTCCTCCATTTTTACTTCTTTGTCAGGTTCATACTTTGTTAATAGCTTCTAGGATGCCTCGAAATTTTGTGTAACACACCTGGTAGTTCAAGTGGGACCTGATTCATCTAGTCCAAATATTGGTATGCCATGTATTCATCACTATTTTACCCTTATTTATCAGAATCTGATTGGTTTTCTTCTTCTTCTTCTAGGAGTGCCACATCATCACTGTCACCACTGTTGAAGGTTAGAAGCTGCTCTAGTTTTTCTATGTTCTCTTCAGAGTCTGCTAACTCTTCAAGGATGGGGAGAACCAAATCTTCAACTGTTGAAACCATTATCCTAATGCGGGGTGGTTTGGTTCTTCTTTGGAAAATATGGAAGGTTATGTACTTCGGGTATCAATACAATAACTCTTTCAAACTTATAGGTGATAGAGTGGATGGCCTGGATCTGGTTGTAAGAGATTTCACAAGTTTGTACAGTCTTAGGCTGGGAAGAATTTCGAAATTCAGGAATATGCATAGGTGAGGTGCTAGGAATATTCTTGCCTTGAACAAAGGAAGTAAGATTTGGGTGGGTGAGGTTATCAGCCATAAAAATTTGTCTTCCCTCCTTCTTCTCTCTAATATGTTGTCCCAATTAGACCTCAAACCATTTGGGATAGGAGCCCCATCCAAAATATGGTTCGGTTGTTGGTTATCTTAAAGATATGCCTAGGCTCTAATTGTCAGCAAGAGAGAGGAACACAAATGTGCCTTCAAAAAGCAAGGGGCGTGTATCTGGTGAGTTTTCGGTCATATGTGTGTTAAAGTTCTTTCACTGTGGAGGGGGGGGAGAAGTTAGCCACAAAGAGAGAGGTAAAAATACCACCCTAGTAGAGACACACGTAAACAAGAAGAATTTGTACAACATCAAGCAAAATAGTCCACAAAGATGTGATGATCATTACAACCAATGTAACAAGAAAGGTTTGTCTAATATCCAGTGGAATAATTTATGAGGATGCAACAATGATAATAAAAATTACAACACATTCTCAATATGAAAAGTACCAAAATAACCAAAATAGTTGAACTAATTCAACATAGATGAAAGAAAACATGAATTACAAACATTCACAGAATAGTCTTACAAATTTCCATAATCCATGCATGAAGAGTGTGCTAGCCATAAGGCTTCTTATATTAAGTAAAAGTTCCAAGGCACATGTATACAGTGAATACCACTAGCTCCAATAGTGGAGTGTTGGAGCCACTCCTTGCTCCTCAAGAGAACTAGCTTGTCTCTCTAATTATTTGCAAGAGGATCTAAGGTGAAAAGTCATTTTCTCTTACAGTGAGGGTGTATATATAACAATGAGGAGTTGATGCTTCACCTTCCTTGTGACTCTTTGACTACCCTCATGACTCTTTGAATTCCTATGAATTTTAAACTTTACATGACTCTTCATATTCCATACATGTCCTTTGAACTTTCACTTTACAATACATTTCCGAAACATTAATTACATAATCCACCATAATGGTGTGGCATGTGACAATTCATGACATGAAAATGTTGACATGGACTGCTTAATGATGTGGAAATGTCAAGCCACTGTTGTTGGTGTGCGTTGAGTGGCTTCTTGAGAATTCTTTTCTCTCCACCTCTGTATGGCTTGGTGATACTGAATAATCAATGATATCAAGTCTTAAGTTGTGATCGCAAACTGTTGTCCCTTTGCTTTCTCTCGGTTTATCATCTTGCATAATTAGCTACAACGATGTCTTTCAAAATGTTTCCCTTCTTCTTATCCTTCTTCATCATATTTCCATGGTATGATAAGGTGCCTGTATCTGCAATTCACTCATGACGAGATGAATTATTCTAAAAAACCCTAATCTAAGATAATGTGTATTGATCCATTAGTTGAGTTGAAACTGGGTGAAAATTTGGGAGAAGGGCTCAGTGACTACGCAGTTCAAGTAGTTAGGGGTAAACCTTAAGCCTTGAGACTACGTAATGCACAGTCTAGAATGGGTTGAGGAAGAAAACTACACAATTATGGAGGTCAGTGTGACAGGATGAGGGGATGAGAATTGGATCAACATATTGCACAATTCCGGGACACAAAGGAGGTTGGAACATTGCGTAATTGTGCAACTTAGGGGCTCAAGGGATGAGCTTGAGTCTAGAGATTGCACAATATGCAATTGAGGCCAGGATGGGTAGATGGATTGCATAATTCTGGCAGCCAAGGTCAAAACTTGAGCATTAGACCTACTTAGTGCAACAATACTAGCAAACAGGAAATGCACATTATGCAGTTCCAAGAGGAAAGGTTATAGCTAGAGGACTGATACTATGCCATGTGCAGTTCAGGGAGGCTGGGAGAGGTTAGGTTGCTTGGTTGGGAAGCTTTTCAAAAAATGGCTAAGTGCGAGATTAGTGAGGCTGATGTGAACAATGATAATACTCTGACTGTGATCACACACTTAGAATACTTGATGACACAAAAACATAGATAATCCAGGACACATGAATAATGCATTTCCCCTAGTGTGACAACTTTATGATAAGTTATGACAAGTGCGACACTAAAGATACACTTTGCGATGACTGTGATGAAACTTGTGTGACAATGCTTAAAACTTTGGAAATGAGTGTGACAAATGTTTACATGGTTATATTAACTCATTTACACAAAGGTATCCCCATACAAACCACCAGAACAAGATTAAACACAATTTGCGACAATGAGTTTGAATGTTTGTGACGACAATGTACAAAACCAAGGCTATAAAATTGAGTGTAGGAAAATTGTTTGAAGGGTGTTGTAGCAACAACAACAATTGGAAAGGAAAAGAAAGGGAAAGGGAATATATCCCAATCCAAAGAAGAATCTGGTCAAGGGGGCAAGAAGAAAGACTTGTGCAAAATCAAGGGATTTCATTGTCATGAGTGTTTGGGACACGCCATGATGTGTCCACACAAGAAGGTGGGTAGGAAACCCTCATGAGGAGCAACATGTGAAGATTTGGATTCATAGTTTGAGCTTGATTTCACCCTCATCACATGTATGGTGAGCACGGTGATGGGTACTGTGTGATATCTGGATAGTGGATCCTCTTTCCATATGACGGGAAACCAAGAAGTTTTCAGTGACTTGGAGGAGAAAGATCTCGAGATGCACATCGATAGGGGAGATGATGGAAGGTATAATGTCACCAATATTGGTAAAATTACTTTTAAGGTGGATTCAAGATCCCCTCTCAAACTCAAGGATGTCATGTATGTTCCGGGTCTGAAGAAGAATCTCGTTTCAGTTGCTATGTTGGAATATCGTGGCTACAATGTGATATTCAGTAAATGGAAGGATTTCTTGAGACACATAGCCATGAGAAAAGTGAAGTGAATCGGTGTTCAAGTGAAGAACATCTACAAATTAGATGTAGAAGATTATGAAGAATTAGGCACAAAAGCAGAGAAGGTGCAAAGACGATATGTAGTGAATTATGGCATTTAAGACTTGGTCATTTGCATCATGGCACTTTACAGAACTTGTAGTATATTTCTATAGGACTTCCCAAAGGAGAACTAGAGCAGTGAGATACATGCAAAAGGTGTACATTGGGGAAGTACAAAAAAGCCACCTTCAATGACTGGGACAGTAAAGCACAAGAAATCCTTGAAAAGATTCACTCTTATGTGTGTGGACCTTTCTTGATAGTCTCCATTGCCAAGCAATGTATTATGTAATATGTGTACATCATTTCTCATGAAAATGTTGGATCTTCTTCATGCAGAAGAAAGACTGGACATTCTCCAAGTTTGTTGAATTTAAAGAATTGTTGTAGTGGCTACAACCACCCTCCAAAATTTTTCCTTAGCTTTGTTTTGGAGCCTCCCTAACAACCATCCTTAATAGCATGTCTTGCACCGCCAAACACACAAGCTTCAACTAAGTTTCGGTGGCCTGCTGGACTGTGCATGTTAGCTTGCTTATCTCCCTCCCATAGGCTGACATTATGGACTTAGACTATATGCTGGGCAAGAAAATCCCCTAGAAAATTGCACAATTCTAGAGGGGAACCATCCTTCCCTCCAGAAATTGCACAAATAAGTTGGGCAGCCTACTGGGCTCCAAAATTGCACAGAACAGTCAAGTAGTCCTCCTTTAGAAAACTGCATAATATGGCCCAACACTGTAGCCCAGCCCAGAAATTGCACAATCTGGGAGAAAGTCACTTGATGACCCTAGAAATTATGCAATCCATGAGGGACATCCAGCCTAGCTCAGCCCAGAGACTGTGCAAAGTTTCATCACAGGATCGGAAACCAATGCATGTGCCTTTAGGTTGACTAGTTCCCTCCAGGACTGAGAAAAAATAATTTGCATGCATGTGCTTCTTTTCCCGAAATAGAAAAAGGAAACATGAGAAAAGCATCCCTAGATTTGAGGGATCTATTTTTAGCAGCTAGAGCTTACATGTAAAGATCGTTTTAGAAACCTCTCGCCAAGTGTTATTTTTTCCTAGATTTGTGCCATGCGCATCATAACCTCGATCTTATCAAAACTTATGAACCGAGTGTTGTAGAGCTCATTCCTCATATTGATCTTGCAACTCTGGCATCCCACATCACATCTAGGAGTCTTTGGCACTTTCAGCTTAACTGTTTTAGGGTAGGTCTGCTTCTCATGTCTTGCATCGCATTTCTATTTCTTTTTTTGTTTTTCTTTGTGAAAGTGTTGTTTGCTTGATTTCAATGAGCATTTGTTGTCATCTTAATGTATTTTAGCTTGTAGAAGCACCATTTTAGTTTTTGTTTGCATCTCATTGCTGTCACATGCATGACACTATTTTTGCACTGACGGTCACCGTTGTGGTGACCCGCTTCACACAGATGCATGTTTTCCCGTTCTTTGAATCCTGCATTTATTTTTTTCATGCATGATCATTCAATCTTGTTTACACTCAGTTTCACCATGCATTTAGACTTCTCATGTTTTCAGTCGCCTGTTGGTGGGTCTGGGCTACCTTGGCCCAAACCTTGCCTTGCCCAAATAACATTGCACATTTATGGAAGTGAAGGTTCTCCCTTCCCTCCAAAAATTTTGCAAGTTTGGCCTAGCATGGCCCTCCAGGATTGCATTGTGGAATTCTAGGAGGTAGTGCTTTGTTGGCCTCAGAAACCGCGCAATGCAGTTTGCTCGTTTTGCATGTCACTACTGACTTAAATTGCACATTGGGCAATTTCAGTCCTCAGCGGGCAGGATGGACTATGCATTACGTAGTTGCAGCAACCAGGCAGCTTCCTAATAGCCTAGAATATGCCTTGCGCAATTTTGGCAGTCAGTCTCCCAGCCTTCCGGTGAAAATTGCACATTTTTCACAGAGAGTCACACAGGTATGTTGCATGTCAGTCCTCTAGTTTGTTTTGGTTTTCAACTAACATATTACTTTCCATAAGTTTTTTATGTATCCAGGTATCACAGGCATTTGTATAGCTCTTAGCAGCACAAGCACAATGGCTTCCAGGAGAGTATAGTCAAAGGCACAGTTAAGAGCACAACTGGGGATGCAGTCGATCAAGTGTATATGAAATTCCCTATCTATGAAGACTTCAAGTTGTTCATAGACAAGGATATCAAGATGAAATGGCAGTGACATCACAGCAAGCAAAACCATCAAAAAAAGTAGAAGGTAGCAAACCTACATGCGACAAATGCAAGAGGAATGTTGTTAACAACACAAAAGTGAAGCAAAGTTGCAAGTTCAAGCAGAACCATTTGTGATGAAAGAAGATTTGGAAATTGAGGTTATGAGGTGATAGTATGACAAGAGGATCACGTGAAGTCAGAGAGAGAAATAGAGAAGGAGTTGTAGGTGTTGAACAGGAAACTCAAGGAAGAATAGAAGATGCATAGACAAGAGAAGGAGTTGCAGTAGGAGAAGGTACAATAGGAGGCACAACATGCATAGAGTAATGAAACTGCACCCATACAAGTTATAGACCTATCCTAGTAGTTGGCACAGAGAAAATAGGGTGAAAAATGCCATCGATCGCATGCAAGGGTGTTTAGGAGCATGGATTTCATTATGTGCATGCATGTGATCCCACCCGTTGACACACACACCGAGGCGAAGACAAGAACCAAGTCTGCCTAGAGTTGAACATGTATTTCGACAGGTTGATGCACATAATCACTAGCACAGACTTGAAGAACACCACTGACACTATGCATCCGTATGTTGTTGGTCTAGCTACAATCAAGACGATGATGCGCATGTTATCAGACGAGTTGGACAAAGGAGCCATGTAATTGTACTTGAATGCAATGGAGGAAAGAGTTTGCTTTCAGCAGGATGTCACCATTGAGTGCGCAGAAACCATCATGGACGACCAAGCTTGGCATCAGTTCACCACCGTTGATCATCACACATATATCAAAGAGTTGGTTTTCCCACAACTGTCCAAGTCTTAGTGATAGATTTCTTGGCTCGCTGAAGCCTATTTTGTCTCACATGGGTACATGTGCAGATTGTATGTAACATCTTGTAAAGTGGAAGTCCAAGTGTTGATAGTTGAATGTAACAATCATGTAGTAATTGAAGAGTCATGAGGGTAGGTGAAGGGTCACAAAGGGGAATGTCAAAGGTCACACCACCCTTTGCTATTTATAGAACCTCATAACTCATTGTAAGGGCATTTGGGCAGCCAAGCTTCCAATAGGAGTATCTTAGAGAAATCTTGGAGTGTATTGTAACGAGCCTTGACTTCTCTACAGTGCAGAGCTAGTACATCTCTTTGGAGGAGCAGGCAGCACTGACTGTAGCGTTATATTATTAGGACTAGTGGTTGGTCATGGTTGTACTGTATGATTGGAGCTTTCACTTCTTAATATAACAGAGCTAGCATGTTTCACTCATATGTTGTTATTGTATTTCAATTATCTTGGTTACTCTAATGATATATGTAGTTGTTTTCTTATACATGCATGTATAGACTTTTTCTGTATATGTATGTATGAATCTTACTAAGATGTGCTATTGGTTTAACCATCACTTTAGATTGTTAGTTCACCTACCTTCTAGTTTGTGATGCATCTTTGCTCATGTGTTCCCTTCCAAGCCACATGATTCCAAGGGGCACACTCACCCCATTTTCCGTGTGTTAGAACCATTCAAGCACCTTCCTTGGCTTGTTGCGCATGTCTCACCCTTGCTACCAACAAGGAAATCCTACTTACCTCTCCGTGCAACCGCGGTCAAGGAGATACCATATGACCCACTATTGGGACTCCTACGCCAAATGGTCTAAGGTATATTTGGGACTTTTTACTGGGGAAATCCCATGACATGTTGGTGGATCTAGCACTGTCAAAATTTTGGTGCCAGAAGGAGGGCCAAATGAAAGGTTAAGTCCTCACATCTATTTTGAATCTTTGTACATCTATCATGGAGTTTGTTATAGTTCACCCTTCGAAATGTCTATCCAAAAAACATATCTTTCACATCGAGAGGGAGTTCTAGGATCACTTGTCATGAATCATGTATGATGGTGAAGGCGAGGTGGCTTGGCTTGGGCACTTAGATGACTTCCATGTGCTCATGGAGAATGTGGAAGATTTTAATGAAACAAAGGTTTATTAACTGCTCGCACATGCACTTTGTGACTGCCCATTGCAATGGTGTGGCACACTACCTCATAACTCTGTACACTCATTCAAGCAGTTCAAAAATCTAATTGAATCTGTTTTTCACCATTTTGATCATGAACCACTTGATTAAAAATTGTTAAAACAATAGAAGGCCCTGCATGAATCACCTATGGGTTTTCTGGAGCGCTTCCATCTATTCATGTTTGAAGCTCTGAAAAGTCAGATGAAATTACAGTATCTCATGGAAATATTTGAATATTGTCTTACCAAATCTATCAATCTCAAGAAGAATTTCAATCTCAAACCCCGCTCAACATACTTCAGTGATGGAGTTGCGCAATCACAAGCAGACATGGTCGTTGTCACAAGTGATTGTCCTTCATCCTCTCATCAAGCAACTCCACCACCATAGAGTGATGTGGGAGAACATGCACACACGTCCATTCAACTATCACATCCTCCCAACATCACTTCTCTCAATTTTTTCACAAATTTGGTTGTGAATCCCATGGGTTGTCACATGCATGTCTTACCTAAAACTCCATCTTCACGTTCTGTTGATCCTCTAGATTGCACTATCTTATGTTCTTCCATTCTAGACTCTGCACTTGTTGTGAATGAGTATCACACCATCGATGGAGTTGGTGTTGCACAACCAACCTGCATTGTCATTCATGAAAAGTATGAATGGGATCTTGAACATCAACCCGTGGCAAAGGATGATTCCCTTCTGTCTGCACCTCCTCCGCTTTCCTTGACATCTTTAGTGATTCTGCCATCCCTGATTTTGCTCGTGTATCTCTATCTACAGATGCACCTATTGTTAATCACTAGCAAAACACAATGATTTTAGTCCATCATTTGATAGTGGAGAGGAAAATTCATTCATTAAACATCCACTTGATTCTTCATCTTCTTTTTCTGAAAGTGCAGAAGGTGAACTTTCTTTCTTCACATCTACCCCTTTGTGTGATTCATCAAATCATGAGGATGCCGATAAACATCCAAATTTTCTGATTTTGGTTGTCTTGATCTCTCTACTTCTTCATCCAGTCATGATGTTGATTCAATCATTGTTAATCTATCTAAGACATTGGTCTATGACGATCTATATTTCAACGAAGTCGAAACCCATAGACTGTCGAGGCACTTTATCCCGAGCTAATGGTTATGTCAGGCCCTCTTAGTCCTGAGTTTGGTTTCACTTCCTATCATGAAATTTTTCAAACACCCAAGGCTCCTCATCACTCATCTGTATGCACTAAAAATCAATCTAACACTCGATTTCGCTTCCTCCACTTGAACTACACAATCCCATCACTCATGCATTGGAGGAATCTTACATAGAAAGCACACTTGTGCAATGTAAGTGGTCTACGTTTCTCACATTTTCTTGCATGTCACAGTCAAGAGAATGTGTACACTTAACATCTGCACGCAATGTAGCACAACATCATGGTAAGTCCATGGATTGCAAGTCATGTGTCTGCACTCACTTATGTTCTGTGGACACATTTAAACCCGGAGTGTGTTTGGCTTCACTATTGTATCTTTCATGATTTCTTGGTTCACACAATTGTGCTTTTCGTGAACAATGCCTTCACCAACATGGTTCGACCAATGCACCGGTGGCTGCATTGGAAGTATCACTTTACTTGAGCAGACCCATGCACCATTAGCTTAGGAGTAGGAGTAGTGTTTGCTTGCATGCATATTTCCTTCTTACTTTGCATGTTTGTTTTTTTACCTGCTTGTTTGCTTACTCACTTTGCTTATGCATTTACTTATGCTTTTTCTTTTTTCTATTGTTTTTTTTTTTTTTTATCTATTTTCATTCGTAGGTTAGTTTCACATGAAGCCATGTGCAACTCTTGAAACAAGCTGGGAAAAGCACAAGAGGACTTGTGCAGTTATCAATAATTGGTTATCTGTCATCTTGCCTCTGTATGAAGAGATTTTTGCCTTCACTCCATGATACATCAATGGAAAATCTGTTATGAATGAAGTGAATCTTGGTGAAAACACAACGCTTGTGCGCTAACTAGTATCACCTACTCGAGTCAGTCATTTTGGGTTAATACTTATTAGCTCAATCTAGTAGAGTAAAGTGAGGGAGAAAACCTTAACAAGCACATCGGAGGTATATACAAACTATTTCTCTAAAGGAACAACCTCTTCTGCTCTTAATTAGTCAGGATCCCTCTTCCACCTATGAAATGAATAAGTGTTATGCACAATTACAAAAAATGAAAATGAAAATGTGAAAAAAAAATCGAAAAAATGAAAATGAATAATGCAAAAGAAGCGAAAGGCTTCTTGTGCAAAGAGATGATACAAGTAACTCTGCCGGGTATTGACTAAGATCGCTGGCAATGGGACGATGCTTACGTTACTATGTGACTCCGCTGGGGTACTATCCAGGCCTGCTGGTAGCGGAGCAACACCAAAGATCAAAACTTAAACTTTGACTATCATATGGCTTGTGCACCAATATACCCCTCATCCCAATCAAAACAATTGTGTTGGATTGATCCAGGTCCAGGTGTGACAAAGGACCCTTCCAAGACCTTTTACATTTGTGATGTCTTAAATTGCATTTTTAAAAGAACATAAATAAATACATATGCATGTTGTAAATAATAGGAACATGACAATCATCAACACATGAAAACATAAGTTGTTGATAATGGAGTTTGTCCAGGAGGGACTACGTCTTCGGGCCCTAGTGTCAAGATGGTGTAGGCCCTTGCGTTAAGTGTTGTCAATAGTGATGATGTACATAAGAGGTGATGTCACTGTCATACAAGGAAAATTCCCTCACACAAGAGTGGCTCCAAGAGGTGTTCTGCTACAAGAACTCTCGGTCAAAAGGACTCCTATCAGCATGACATAAACTCATGCATGATGAGCATCTCGCCAACATGGCATAAAAGGGATCTCAATGCAAAACATACATGGCCACAACATGATTATCCCATCAACATAATGACAAATGGATCTCAAACAAAACATGATGAATCATGACAACAAGTACATCCCACAGCTGATCCCGCATCACATCAAGCAGGAATGATGAGACAAGTAATAGACAAGATCCCACATTAAACATCAAACAGGGACCTGTGCAGCAGAATGCATAGAAAAAGATGTACATGAACACAATGCATATACCTCACATCTAGGGGCCATCTGTAGAAAAGGATGTCAAGCTGTTGAAGATGTTCGGACTGTTGATCTCAGGATGTCAAATCACATGGAAATGATTGCTCACACATGAATGCTAACACCTACACTCCACTTAGAAAAGTGGTTGAAAATAGAATGAGAAAATGGAAAATCTAAACACACCATTAGATTTGTGGCATCGAATAGTGCAAAATTGACTGTCAAATTTTTGAATTCTAAGAAAGTGAGAATCTGGGGCTTAAGGAATCTTTTAGATTCCCTGTAGATTCTTCAAAGATTCCCTCCTCCAAGTCCCCTGCAAATCAGCTGCTCAGAACAAGAAACTGACTGTGCCATTGGGTTTGTGTCACTGAGAGGTGTAAGATTGACATATAGTTTGTCCAATTTGGACACTGCAAAAATTTCATCCTCCTAGAAATTTCACTCAGTGATGGTTCCACTTGCATTAAAAAATTAATTAAAAAGATTTGTCTTGAATTTCGTGCCTGCTCTTGGTTCCTCCATCCTCCCTGGTGCACTGTCAAATAAGGTTGAAATACTCTTTGATGGACATATTACTGAACGAGGTGGTTGGGTGCATTGGTGAAAATAAAAAATTGTTGAGGAGGGGTCGGGGGATCAAATCCCACCCCTCCTTATTTTTACCACATATCTATTGCATTTCAACCATTTTGTGGCAGGTCCACTATTATGGTGGCTCACACCCCCTTTTCCGCCATTTATTACGTAGAGAGGTGAGGTGGAGGGGCGACAGAGTTGGTAGCCCGCACCCCCCACCATATATTTAATATGGCTATTGTTGTGGAGGTATATCCCCTCTTCGGACAGAGGTGATCCCTACTAGCCCAAGTGGGGTCTAGCAACAATCAAACAATGCTAACACGTAGGTTCCTAATTGCAAATTAAAGACCAATGATGAGGGCCTACCTGGATTCCAACGCTAGTACTTGTAGAGGAGTCGACGCTCCCGTTCCTTTGCTCCGGTTGGTCACGATCCTCACGATCTCTGTGAATGGACACCTGCACATACAAAGAACGACACAAACACAAGCATAAAATCCAATAGATGCAACTATATATTAGTCAGAAAGGATATAACTCAATCATCATTACAAAGAAAATAAGAGTGGAACCATAATGATAGTCATCTATTATTGATAAACAAAGAAGAATACAACCATAGTTCTGATGTCAAATCCTCCTTTCGCTGGGTGATCAACAGCACATGCCTTGCAAAGATTTTTGGGAATGGGGAACAAGCCTCTCTCTCCTTGGTTACTTGGACAAGAATCTCCTCACTTTAGATTTAGCCTTATGGGAATGAAGAAGGCTTCTTGCAGCATGAACTCAGAAATTCTGAGACTTTGGGACTTCAAAACTAGAACTTGGAACTAGCTTATCAAAGGCAAAAAGAAAAGCTTTTATAGATAGAGGAGAAGGAGTTAGGATCATCCACAATATTCATGGGATTGGCTTTATCACTAAGAAGCTTCCATGAGAAGGTGGCAAACAACTTCCCTTCT
>APFE031360919.1:78324-104798 GCA_000404065.3 Pinus taeda | reverse complement strand
AGATCTTGGAACTTGAACCTATGTTTTGGACCATGGCATCTCGTCAGATGTGTCGATCCCTAGTTTTGGGTTCATGGTATTGAAATATTATGGTTTTGGACCTTGGTATTGGGGAAGGCCTAGGACTATAAACGAGGAAGGAGATCTTGTGACAAATCACCATCTGAATTATTATTGAAGATCTGATAAAGTGCTAGAGATGGTATATTGGGTGGTGATGCAGATCTGGATTTGAAGGAAGGAGGAACCTTAGTGCCAAAGGAAGGATAAGTTCTATTCATGGGTCATAATCTTTAAGCTTGGATGATAGTATCTTTGTACGATTTTGATCTACTAGATGTGGCGCTTGTCTGATCTATAAGTTTGATAATCTGGGTTAATTAGTGATTGAATATCTAGAAGAGTGTGTTGTCTTTTATAGATCTGTACGCATGTTCAGTAAAGCAAGGTGCGTATACACGCAGTTTAGGTGACGTAAAGGCGTGTATACGCAGGTTGTTCCATACGCAGATGCGTATGTATGCAAGTTGCAGACTGTTGAAATTGCGTATATGCTTTAATTTGTGATCTAGCTGTTTCTTCTTATTGCTGCTGTGTTCTGGGTTCTGTTGTGTGGTTTCTGGTACTGTGTTTGGGTACAGTTTGCAGAGAAGTATCTACTTGATTTCAGATCTAGTTGGTGAAAAGGAGTTTGGTTGATGAAGATTTTCTTGATGATTGTTTGATGTTCATGGATCCAGTCTGAAAATTGATGAAATGTGGTCCCTGGAAGAAAGAGAAGGTTGTTGCCTTCTGTAGGCTAGCACCTACGTACTAGTATCTTGGCTAGTGCAAGAGCTGAGGGGGTTGTAGCTCCCTTCCAAGAGAGCTGGAAAACGAGAGAGAGTTGTAGCTCTCTGCAGGTTGCAGCCTGTGTACTGGTAAAGGACTGCACCAGTACATTGTAAACATAAGTTTCTAATTTAAGGAAAGATAGAGACGAATTGTAGCAGGTGGTTTTCACCCACATTGGGTTTCCACCTTATATCTGGTGTTCTTGTGTGTGATTGTCTTTCTGCTCTGTTTTACTATCTCTGGTTATTGGTTATTTGATGCTGCATCTCAGATTAACAAACATCATCTAAAGTTCAAGTAAATTAAAAGTTTGCTCTGTGTACGCCGGTTTACTTCTGAATAGTTGCGTATATACGCGGGTTGAATTGTCTGAAGTAGCGTATACAATTTGATTTTTAAAAAGGATTATTTGACTTGATAATACTGATTCACCCCCCCTCTCAGTATTATTTTCAACACTTGGGATGTTTTCAAGTCATATGTTCAGTTCATAAACCAACCTGGAGATTGACTGAAGCAGCATTGATCTACTTTGCAGTTGTATAGCAAAAGCAGTTCAAAGGCTAGCTAGCTTAACTTCAGGTTTCGTCTGTAGTTTATAAAGCAAAAAATAGTAACAAACAAACAAACTATTCGTTCCCTAGTGGAGTCGCCATTTTGTTTCCAGGAAAACTAGTGTCTACTCAGATCTACTAGTCCCACTAAGATGGGTAGCTATCTTAGAAACAAACAATTCAAAGGAACTTGTGTTTTCCTTTATGAGAGATAGATGAGAGAGAAGCATAGAGCAGCAACCTTAGTCTTTCACTTGGCTCCTTGCTTGTTTCCTCTCTCCTTTGATAGATATTTTTCCACTCCTTTCTCACTTGTCCCACTTCAAAGAACACCTGTAGAGTCAAAGCAACAAAATACCATCAAAGCATAGAGATCTATAGCCATAAACAATATAGAATCAGATGTACATTAACCATACAAATGCATACACAAATACAAGATTTAGAAATATACAAGTATATGGAGGAAAACTCAAATAACTTTGTTGATAGAAGTAGTAGAAGAGAGGATTACAACCTAGCTGTCTCATCCAGCGCCATCCTCCCAGCATGAAAGCCCTCTTCGCCTCATGAAAAGCTAGATCACCCAACAATACAATGCTTCACAGAGAAACCAATAACACTTCCTTACAAAATACAAAATTCCTGCCTTTGGATCTCTAGGATGAGGGATCCATAGATAGATATTTGCAAGGGGGTGAGTCAGCTTCTGGGTTTTTGATTAGTGTCATTTCATTGATAGTTCTTGGTTCCACCCTAAGATTTCATGATCTCTTACTCATCCTTGGGTGAATTCAGAGAGGCAAGTGTCATATGAGCAGTTTCTAGAAGATTCCTTGATCATCAACTTAGAAAACTATATCTTCCATTTGTTTATTATCGCTCATCACACCCTACAGAAGGCCTTTTCAGTATGCATCACACCTCTTGTGTGTAGCAGGTGAGATGTATCGCACCCTGACCATGGAGTAGGTGAGATGGTCCAGTTTTGACCAGTTTTGAGTAGTTTTTCAGGGAGAAATTCTGGGAAATGATGTAATCATTTGACCTTGATCCTTTAGGGTTTGAAACAACACTTTTCGGGGTTTGAGAGCCCTTGGTTTATCGACATATGTGATTGGGATTTCCATGCCCAAATGTGTCTATAACACACACCCCCTCAATCACCTTCTTCTACCTCTTCTTCACCATCTTCTTCTCCGTCTTCTTCTTCTTCATCCACACAAACATCTCACACACCACCTTCTACTATGGCATTCCGACTTATTGTACAAGCTAGATATGTGGTTTTAGTCTTACCTACTAACATTGATGCATTCCCAGCTGGATACTTGAAATACCTTCCCAGGTATAATGGAGAAACTAGTCCCTCAGCTGAGGACCATCTTCAATCTCTTCTGGAATTTGAAAACAACATGAATATTAAACAATAAAACGTTTACATGAAATTTTTTGTACAGTCACTTGAAAGAAATGTAAGAATCTGGTTTAGGTAGTTACCTGTGAACTCCATTAGAAATTGGGAAGAGCTTACAAACATATTTAAAAATCAATGGGGTGTAAATAAAGATCCTCTTTACTTTCTGACTAAGTTTGAAGAACTTAAAAGAAAATTTGGTGAACCTATATCATATTTTATCTAAAGGTTCAATAAACTTTATCATAAGATGCCCCCGATTGTAAACCCCCTATAGCAGCAGTTAAGTCTAGGTTCTCTAAAGCCTTTGACGATGATTTTGATGTAATGATAAGAGAGTGAACTTCAATAACTCTTGAAGATATGCAAAAAAATGCTATAGAGGTGGAAGAAAATAGGGCTGATTCAACTTCCTTGAAATCTAAAGAGGAAAAGGCCCAAAGAAAACTCAAATGTATTCAAGAACCCTCTAGTTCCTCTAGTTCTTCTAAGGCTAAAACTGAAGATTCTAAAATAGATGAAATAACTTCTCTTCTTAGAAATCTATCTGATAGAATTTCCAAGATTGAGACTCAACCTAGTACAGTTCAACAAACAGTTACTAGACCCAAAAATCAAAATCAAGTCCAGTATAGAAGGAATCCACAATTACAAATTTTTTTGAGATCTAATAATGATCAGCAGGTTCCCACTCCTTTACTGATAGATGACCAACAACTTGATGAAAACACTATGAATATTACTGAAGATACTAATAACATGGATACTTCTTCTAATGAAATAGTTATATTTCCTCTCTCACAACAAAATCAGGTTCAAGAAGATCAAGAATCCTGATAGGTTTCTAAATACCATGCCTTCTCTGAATTTTTAATTGCAGAGTTGAACAAGAGATATGATATTAGGCCTAGACCTGGCCCTGGAAGACCTCCTAAGGAGACCCCAAGACCCCAATATTTGAACCTCGTACCAAAGCTGCTGAAACTCAAACAACTGTTATTCGACCATTAAATCAACCAATTAGTACTGCTCAAAATGATAAAAATGCTTTGACTACATTTAATGTTGAAAAAGAGTTAGAAAGAGTTAAAATCCCAATTCCACTTTTAGAACTTTCCAAAAATCTTGGGTATAAAAATCAAGTCTCCAAATGGATACAAAACACTTCAGTTGATGCTAAAAGTGATATCATTAGTCTGCAAGATGAAAAACCAATAATTGTCTTTGGTCCTATCTCAGATATGATAGATGAAATAATTCCTCCTTTCTATGTAACTCTTAAGTCAAATGATTCCATGTTATATAATTGTATGCTTGATTCTAGAGCATCACATAACCTCATGCCAAAAACTATCATGGACCATTTGAAACTTGACATGACTTATACACCTTTGATTCTAAAAGGGTGCCTTGCTTAGGATTGATTAAGGATTTAGTGGTCACCCTTGCCCCAATTCTAGTGAAAAGTGTAGTGCTTGATATAGTTGCCACAAATATCCCTCCCTAATTTGGAATGCTCCTTTCTAGGTCTTGCTATGCCAAATTAGGGGGAACTCTTCAGATGGATATGTCTTATGCCACTATTCCAGTTTATGGGGGAGAACAACTAAGGTTATATAGAGAGGTAAGATTTGTGCACACTGTTTGCAAAACATACCAGCCAAGGAAGCATCCTATTTATGCAATTGATAAGGATTTTGGTTGCTTTCAACTCTCTTCAAACCAAATTCATGAAACTCAAGTTAATTTATAAGATGTAATTGAAAGTCCTGTAAAAAATCAAACTGATGTATGGAAACTATTTTTTGACAGTTCTTGTACAAAAGATGGAGCAAGAGTTGGGGTAGTTTTAATTTCACTAGAAAAAAAATATCACCCAATTATGTAAACTTGACTTCGAAGTTACAAATAATGTGGTTGAATATGAAGCTTTCCTTTTGGGACTCCAATTAGCCAAAAGCTTAAAGGTTCAAAACTTAGGTGCTTTTAGTGATTCAGAACTTATTATCAAACAAGTGAGGAATATTTACCGGACTAAGCATCCTAGACTTAGGTCTTATCAAAATGAAGTTTGGGATTCAGTTGAAAACTTCTTTGATGCTTTTAATTTGACTTATACTCTAAGAGATCAGAATATTCACGCATATGCCTTAGCTGTTTCCATTAGTTCATTTAAAATTTCTTATCAAACCAATATACTCTATCAAATACAAGTCAAGTATAGACCCTCCATCCGAGACAATCTAAAACATTGGCAGATATTTGAAGATGATGAACATTTGAAATGTTTTCTGCAAGTTATTGATGACTTTTCAGTTATACAAATTGATGAAGATAGAATAGAAATAAATGAAAATACAAATGGAAATGATACTTCAGATTTCAATTCAAAAATTTCTGATCATGACATTATTCTATTATCTAACAATTTTGTTCCCAAAGGCCTCATTCCTTTAGAAAAATTGTTTGATCAAAATGATGTCCTCAGAAACCCTCAGTCCATTTCTTCACAAGATGGCATAGAAGAAAATAATATTGGAATAGATGATGATATTAAAAAATCAATATCTATGCATCTTTGGATCCCGAGATCAAAGCTCAATATCTTAAGTTACTTCAAAATTATAAGGATGTTTTTTCATGGTCATATGATGATCTAAAAATCTATGATACTTCATCAATACATCATATGATTCCTTTAATGCCAGAAGCAGTTCGTTATCAAAAAAAACTTAGGAGGATCAATCTAGTTCTTCTACCAACTGTAGAAAAGGAAATTAAGAAATTCTAGATGCCCAGATCATTCTCCCTCTTAGATATTCTAATTGGGTTGCAAATTTAGTTCTTGTTAGAAAGAAGAATGTAGAAATTAGACTCTGTGTGGACTTTAGAAATTTGAACAATGCATCCTTAAAAGATAACTATCCTTTTCCCAAAATGGATCAGTTACTTCAAATGGTTGTAGGAGCACAAAGACTTTCTATGCTTGATGGTTTTTTAGGCTATTATCAGGTAAATGTTGATCCAGCAGACAGAGAGAAGACAACCTTTACTACACCCTAGGGTACATTCATGTATGCTAGGATGCCATTTGGCTTAACCAATGGTGGAGAAACATTTTAGAGAGTTGTGGATGTAGATTTTGTGGGTTAGATAAATAAATTTGTAGTCATTTATCTTGATGACATAACTGTTTTTCTAAATCTAATCAGAAACATCTAAAGAACTTGATGAAGGTTTTTGACAGGTGTAGAAAATCTAGAATATCATTGAATCCTAAAAAGTCTATGTTTGCTATCAAAGAAGGAAAAATGATGGGCCAAATAATTTCAAAAGAAGGAGTAGTGATTGATCCCAAGCGTGTGTCTGCCATTGAAACATTGACCTTACCTAGAAATGTTGGGTAGCGGAAGCCTCGCGCAACAGGTATGGGGCGTGAAGCCCGCAATTTTTGGTAAGAGCAGGGTAAAGACTCTACGAGATGCGTGAAGTGCGATTTGTAATAAGTCAAAGTCAAAAGGGTAGTCCACCCAAAAATAATGTAAAGAAATGTAAGTTGAGTCGGCCCGCCTATGGATCGCGGTCCACGGAAAAGTATAAATAGAGCGAGGCTCTATGGGTAGAGTAGCTAACTTTTAGTAGGATTTTGAGATTTGATATGTAATGGGTGTCTAAGAAGAGCATTCTAAAAGCATCTGTAAGTCCAAGTCAGGGGTTTGGGTAGAGGATAGAGGCTCTGTAGCTATGTGCGCAGAGGCCTAGAAGAGTCCGCAGCTGTGTGCACGGACCCTTGCAGCTGAGTGCACAAGGCAGATCTGGATGTAAGGGTGATAAGTGGAAATAAAGATAAGTTTTTCTGAATTCTGTGTTTATTTTGAACTATCGCAACTATGTTCTTTTATGGTTAATGAAACTGTTTTGATCTACATGCATATGCTTAGTGAATACTTGTGAATCGAGTTTAATCTTAATACACGAACTGAATAAAAGTAATAAATGTTTTCTTAAAGACCCCAATAAAAATAGATCTGCTTTGAATTACTTCATTCACTAGATTAGATATGTAGATTGTGCGGGGTGCTCAGGATCATGCAAATTAAAGCAAAATGCGAAGCCTCCAAACCACATCCAGACATCCAAAGGGTGCGTAAACCTAGTTCCAGCACCCTCCCTTGCTATTTTGGGTGAGAACTTAGTCCACGCTTCACAAGCTGTTACCAAAAGGGCCGATAGCTGTGGGATTTTCTTGGCTAAATAATTCTTCTAAACCCAGGTCAGGCCCATATAAGCTAACAAATGGTTTTGTTTCTGGGACCGGGATCTACCTAATGGGTGTCTGATGTGGGAACACTGGAACCCTATAAAGAAAGAGATTGAAGAGTGGTGGAATCTGAAATTCCACGAGTTTGCAGTTCAGGAAAATAGAAACCCACAAATATCAGAAGAAGATTAGCTGGACCGGTATATATTCACAGCCATTCATGAGATCTTCTTTGCATCATTCTCGATAGAGCTGTACGAGTGGATTGCAAGGCTAGTTGACAGTGTGGGAAGGTGTAGATTGGACTAGCCTATTGTGTGGACCCCGGAACTGGTGCACCGGTTAGAAGCCACTAGGGATAAGATCGTACATGCAGTAGATCATTGGCTGGATCGGGTACTAAGAGAATTTATCACTGAGTTTGCGATAGATGCCACCATGAGCTATAGCAAAGCAGAAAGGCGATTTCTTCAAGGACCACGAGGTAGGTATATCAAATAATTGAATATGTGGATTAAGATGCTATTATTTGAAAAGAATATTATGCACATTGATTAATGTCTGGAGTAACGCGGAGCGGAAGAGGTTACCGAGGAGCGGGAGGAATAGAGAGTAGTCCTTTAGCTTCCATTTCTCGTTAAAGCGAGGAGGAGCTCGCGAGGTTCTCACCGATAAGTATGGTACAGTTGATTAGAGAGAACTTCCCCCTAATACCACCTCCGTCCACTCCACCACTTGCTTCACCTACATCAAATCCATCCTCTCCAACACCAACCCCACCCCCAACTCCAACAACCTCAAATATCTGGATGGTAAGTTTAGTTAAGCTGTCGATATTTAAAGGTGCAGGGAATGAGGAACTAGGATGATTCTGGCTTGTGATAAATTCTATATGGGACAGTCAGGGTATCACAGATGATAACATCAAGAAGGCTACCCTAGTTAGCGCACTTCAGGACCACACACTGAATTGGTACATGAAGTATTCAAGTGATCATCCAACTAAAGGTATTACTGCAATCCAGGAGGTGATAATAAGGAATTTGGGCACCCAAAGTTAGGGGCCCAGTCGGTTATTGGGTTCATAGAGATTGTAATGATGCCTGGTGAAACTCTGTGGGATTTGGATCAAAGGTTGAAAAGTGCTATCCACGAAGCCAACATGACACTGACAGATGAGAAACATTGCACGTGGTTTGTGGCATCACTAACGCCATATATGAGATCGGCTTTGTCACAACAAAAGATCACAACCCAAGCTGAAGCACTAGAAGCAACGATTCAACTGCACGAGACCCCAATACAGGACCCAGTGTTGGGAGTACAACAAATCCAAGTGCAAATATAGAGCTTATGTCTGGAGATGTGAATCTTAAAACAGGGATAGGCGCCTAGGGCCGAGATGTGAGAAGAAATATGGTGTATCAAATGTAAGGGACCAGGCCATGACAAAGACCACTGTCCAATATTTGTGAATCCTGTGATAAGAGGGGCGCCCATAACATTGCGACTAGAGGTACAGGTTGGGCCAAGCATAGCACCTGCACTATGGTGTGCAATTTGTGAAGTTGGAGGAAAGCATGCCATGGAAAATTTCCACCAAATACCAAGTCTATGACAACCCCCTCCTCAACACTTATTTTGTAACTTCTGCCGAACGGTGGGCCACAAGGAAAGAAATTGTCGCAGTTACCAAATGTTGATGGATCGAACACTAGCATATAGGATGCAAATTGAGGCGTGTGCGCAGGACTCCACTGCACCATTCGTACAGGGAGGGTACCAAGGGCGCGGACGGGGCCACGAAGGGATGGGACCTGGACGGGGCTGAGGGAAATTAATTTGTTACAATTGTGGAGGGTCGGGGCACTATGCGTGGGATTACACGAACCCGACCAAAGTTTGTTGTCCTTACTGCTACCAATTTGACCACGAAGTAGTCGATTGCCCCACATTGATTGCTCGGATTACGAAAAGGGGGTGATCCCTGCCAGCACCACTCAGAACGTCTAGATGATGAAGGCTGAACCCCATGCAAAGGAACTGACCATAAATATGATGCTCCAGAGTGGCACGGTCGTTGGAGAAGATAAGGGGAACCAACCGAAGATGGATGCATGGGTCCGTAAGGTCCCCCCAAAATAGCCAGACTTTGATTTATAACGTGCAAAGGAAACCTTTATGGAAGCCAAGAAGAGCTTAGTAGATGCTTCTACATTGGGGAGTAAGGATCAATTCGGATCAGAGAAGGATACATCTGTGTTAACTACCTTCTTGGAAACATGCATGTACTTACTAATGGATGCCAAAGCGGTAAGGGGGCTACAAGAATTGATAACTCGGTGTGGGAGCGGATGAACCATGAATGATCCAAAAATTAGGAAAACATGATTTGCACACTCGGCAGGAAATGCGACTAACAGTCTGGATCAGAGACTATGAGATGGATCTGGTAATTTTAGATTTGGGGTCCAACGCAAATGTCTTACCAAAGAAGACTTGGGAATGCATGCGTAGGCCTCCACTGCAATGGTCGCTGATTCAACTATGGATGGCTAACCAGTAAAAGATTCTGCCTATGGGGTGCCTACACGAAGTTACAATAGACATCAATGGAGCCAACAACCAAACAAATTTTGAGGTTATCAAAATTGTGGATGATAGTAACCCTTATCCTGGACTCTTAGGGATAAATTGGGTGACATATATGAATGGAGTCATCAATCTCAAAAAACATAAAATGATCTTCCAAAAGAAATCTCTCCATGTGGTGGTCCCGTTGGACCCAACAGAAGGGGTGCGATATACTGAGCCCATGCACGACACAGAAAGCGACGGCGAGCTGGAATGTATATACCAAATTACTGCGCAGGATCAGGACAGGGTCATTCGACAGTAGATGGTCGACTCTCATGGGACCGCAATAGTTCTTGCACATCAGACTCAGATGAAGAGGTTGAATGATGGCAGAACTGACTACATGAAGTAACCACACTCAATTGTAATTAGATGGTGGTAGTGGGAGTAGAGGAACCACCAAAGAGATTCACGAAACTATTTCGTGTAGTTGTTGCTCCCGGACAATGGGTCACTCCAAAGATACAAACGACAGGGTGCAGATTTTGAAGGAAGGCGTGCGCACGGTCAGAAGCATGAAATAAAGTACGCATTCCTCGCTAGTCAAGGCTACCAATATCTAAGTACCGACATCTACCTAGCTTGAAAGTAGTAGCTTGAAGCCCCTCAACAGACTAGCACCAAGGTTAGGAGAGGTTCAAGGAAGTTGCAGATACCACGTGTATGTTGGGCCTGCAATAACTGACAGAAGGAAGCTCAGAAAATACTAAATGGCTGTGGATCCTCCAACACCGATAAACAGGGGTTACAACTGAAGAAGCAAGGTACACTGTGAAGCAAGGGGACCCCGCAACTCGTTGTGATAGTGCTACCATGGCTGCGCCCACACTCACACAAGAGCATAAACCCTAGATCAATTACCCAGATGCTTCAGAAGTGCTCGCAGCCTAGGCTAGCAAGGACGAGCCGACCTCACACCAAAGGTGTGAACACTTGACTAGTAGTAGAAACTATAGTCTCAGTACCTCGGGCAGTTGAGAGAAGGTGCAAGACTATAAACCAGCCTGGGAAAACCTACACGAAAAAACGAATTGTCACCAAGCTAAGCACTTCCCAAGTCTACAGCTGCACCTCAAGGATAGCGCTACCGCGGGGAAAAATCAAAAGATAATCGTCAGCCACATGGGCCTTAATAGGCTAGTCAAATCACGTCAGACAAGAGTGGGCGACGGGACATCAAGGCGAAAGTTCTGGATGAGATACACAGAGATTTTCCGACTTGAAGGGAAAATGGGTGGAAGAGATTTTTTCAAATCTCATAACGTGTGGCTGGTACTAGATTTTTGGTGCTTTGAACTAACAAAAAATAGTAAGTACATAGCTACCAGGCACTCCATGGGCACTATGGCAAGAACCCGAGCGCGGGTCGACGAAGAAATGCAGTTGAATTAGGAGGATCCCTTTTGAGTTCCTAAAGTTCCTAAATCCCCACACACCCCATGGCCCAGGAAGAATAAGCAAAAGATGGGTCCAATCTGGGCCTCCCCAAGATTCAATAAACATTCAGCGAGTGACAAAGGAAAAACAGTGATCGATGAAATCGCTAAGGAGGAGGACGACCTGCAAGACCTGATCAATCAAATTGATGCACAGGAGGAGGAAGAAGAACTTGCATTCCAGTTCCCGTCATTACCTCCATATCTTTCTCCATGGACCGGGATGACCAAGCTAGCGAAGTACATAGACGCTACAAAAATGACGCTCCAGAGCCCGCTCCTTCCAGATGATATAAGGTTTGAAGGGTTACCCATGGGGTGCATTTCAAGCACCAAGTTTGAAGATTCGTACCTGGCAGATGGCGAAAAGTTCCCTGAACTAGTTGAAGGCACCTTATTGCCGAAAAAATGGTTACTCAGCATTAAGAGGGCCAGGTTGCTAAACCTTCGATGGATCCCCCACTATCACTGCACGACCATCACTATATTTGTCATTCGACAGTTGCTAGGTCTCATTCATGATGGATATCTCTGGTTGGAAGAGCTGATCCCAATCACAGCTGACCTAATCCACCGGATTATGAACCTACCATATAAAGGGAATAGCCCCGCAGGCATAGCCGAAACTAGTAGCGAGGGAGGCATTGCCAAAACAGTCAAGGCAAAGTACCATCTAGAAAAAGGGAAGCAAGGGTATGTCATAGCAAGCATTAGCAACTGCACAGTATGAGTCGCCACTCAGATCCTAGCCAGTAAACTTATGAGAAAATTTCGACCAATGAAGTGCCCGCCACTATTATTGCATTAGTAGGACATTGTGCCTAAGGGGTTCAGTTCAATTGGGCACAGTTCTTATGCGACAAATTTCTAACCAATTGTCAAGAAGCACAAGACAGAGGTAAGACCTTTTATTATACATGGTTACTTTTATCAATCCTTCTGGTTACAAGTGACTTGTCGTTGGAGAGCCAGTTTCCCAACATTGAGGATAGTTTACCTGAGGTAGTACGATATACTTCACTTTGGGCTATAAAGGATTCTGCAAGGGTTCTCGCGATCCGAGCATTTTGGACCTCCATGGAAGGAAAGATACGGACATGAATTGCTCAAAGACCACGCATGTCCCCCAAAATCTATAACAACTTTCAAAGCACAGCCGAGTTCAAGGTAGACTTGCATCACGTATATCCATGCGTGAAAGGACCCAGAGCGATCTTGGGTTACACTACCATTCCTTGCAATGGATGATGCCATTTACATAGTATTAGCAGCATGGCCTTTGGAATGGCACGCCCCAGATAAGACCATTCTTGACTGAGTGGTGCACAACAACAAAAGAAGGAACACCAGCAGAGACTCATCCAACTAGAAAAAAAAACACGACAGGACCACTAAGCCACTTTGTAGCAGGGAGCTATCATGAGCCCGATAGCAACAGAGAACCAAACGGATCAAGGAACGGATTTGGAATAGGATCCACAATACAAAACAGAGATGCAGGACCACCTCAAGTGTTCACACACCTAGGAATCATCGGCCGCATGAAAAAAGTCCAAAACAGTGAAGGTGCTGGAAAAATGCTTCATGGAGAGCAGCCAACCCATCAGCAATGTTACCACCAATGTGTTGCCTGAGCTAATCACTGCATAGACAATTGTGTTAGGGGAGATCAAAGTGCAGTTATAGGCCTTAAAAGCGTGACCCATGGGATGTGTCCCTTATGAGCCCGCAAATGATACAGATGTCACTGTGCAGGAGGTCAGCACGCACACACCACACATCATCTCATTGCCAGTGGAGGTTATCCATGCCACAACCACAGGTGAAAAAGGTGGTTGGGAATTAAATCTAGCCACTCTATCCAGAGACGTACTATACCTTCTGCAAGAAGGAGTAACCCAGGATTTTCATGCTAGGGAAGGCCGTGCATTCCACATCATGATAGAAGAAAAGAAAAAAATGGAACAGATCACTCTCCAGCATGATGAAATGGCTGCACAACACCGGGAGGTAGAACAAGCTATGACAAAGGTGTGTGGTACAGTCCTTGAGCTAGCCATTCCCGGGGAACTCCCCATAGCTATTAGGATTTAGCACATGGTAGTCTGATTTTGCACGACACAAGCAGAGGCCACAAGATACCAATAGGAGCTGACGTTATAGGTTGCAGAGCTCTGTCTTAAGGCTCGGTTGACCACACCTCTAGCCAAATTAGAACGCCATCGAAACACAATTGTAGCTGGACTAGGAATAATGAGTAGTGTTGTTCGCCAATGCTCAGGGCTACTTAGCCAGTTTCTCGGGATACTCATTGCCCTTTAGGAAGATCCAACCATACAACAAGTAGAAACTAAGGTGCATGAGTTGCAACAAGCTTATGACACCGCCCAAGACATTGCACAGATGGTTGCTATGACACAACGGTTAGCCAAAATGAAGGAGGTCCAGGCGCTCAAAGCCCAAGTTGACATGCTGCGACAACAGGAGATCACCCTTAAAGAACATATCCAACCCTAGCTCGATGAAGAATTTAGTGTATCTACAACCATTGAAGGCAAGCTCACACAGATGTAGGCAGTCTGTGCGACGGATCAAGCAGTTGCAAATGAGATGGATACCTTAGCGGCTCATGGGGAATGAATATAGAGATTCATAGCAGAGTTTTCAACAGACACAGGCGAGATGCAAAAGTTGTTGACCAACCTACGCACAAAGATTCTCGGCCTAGCCGAGTGACTTGGGACAAGTCAAAATGATTGTGTTGGGGGACTGTTGGGTAGCGGAAGCACCACGCAACGGGTATGGGGTATGAAGCACACAATTTTTGGTAAGAGCAGGGTAAAGACTCCGCGAGATGCATGGATTTGTAATAAGTCAAAGTCAAGAGGGTAGTCCACCCAAAAATAATGTAAAGAAATGTAAGTTGAGTTAGCCCGCTTATGGATCACGGTCCATGGAAAGGTATAAATAAAGTGAGGCTCTATGGGTAGAGTAGCTAAGTTTTAGTAGGATTTTGAGATCTGATATGTAATGGGTCTCTGAGAAGAGCATTCTAAAAGTGTATGTAAGTCAAAGTCGGGGGTTTGGGTAGAGGATAGAGGCTTTGCAACTATGTGCGTAGAGGCATGGAAGAGTTCACAGCTATGTGCGCGGATCCCTGCAGCTGAGTGCACAAGGCAGATCTGGATGTAAGGGTGATAAGTGGAAATAAAGATAAGTTTCTTCTGAATTTTGTGTTAATTCTAAACTATCGCAACTATGTTGTTTTATGGTTAATGAAACTATTTTTATCTGCGCATGTATGCTTATTGAATACTTGTGAATCAGGTTTAATATTAATACGCAAATTGAATAAAAGTAATAAATGTTTGCTTAAAGACCCTAGTAAAAATAGATTTGATTGAATTACTTCATTCACTAGATTAGATCTGTAGATTGCGTAGGGTACTTAGGATCCACACGAATTAAAGTGCAGTGCGAAGCTGCATAATAGAGCGCGAAGCCTCCAAACCACATCTAGACATCCCAAGGGTGTAGAAACCTGGTTCCAGTACCCTCCCCTGCTACTTCAGGTTAGCTCAGTTTGCACTTCGTGGGATGTTGCCGAAAGGGTCGGTAGCTGTGGGATTTTCTTGGCTAAATAATTCTTCCGAACCTGGGTTAGACCCATATAAGCCAACAAGAAACAAGAAGGAGATTCAAGCTTTTCTAGGTAAGATTATTTTTTTAAGGAGATTCATCCCAAATTATGATGAGATTGTAAAAGATATAACTGACATGCTCTGAAAGGATCATGAAGTTAAATGGACTATCTCTTCCAGGCATGCTTTTGATTAGATCAAGAAAGCTATCTTTGAAGCTCCCACCTTGGCCAACCCTAATTACACTAAACCATTCAATATCTTTTCCTTTGCCTCAGAAAAAACCCTTGTTGTTGTCCTACTACAAAAGAATGAAGATTCCCATGACCAACCCATAGCCTTTTTCAGTAAGGTTATGAGAGATGTTGAGCTTAAGTATGACATAATTGATAAGCAAGCATATGCCCTTATTCAAGCCCTGAAATCTTTCAGGATGTATGTCCTACATTCTCCTATTACTGCTTATGTTTCTATAAGTGTTGTGAAAATTGTTTTAACCCAACTAGACACTGATGGAAAGAGAGGTAGATGGATCACTTAAATACTGGAGCTTGATCTAACTGTCAAAACTAAAAAGCTAGTAAAAGGCCAAGGATTAGCTAAGCTTCTAGCTGGATCCAACTATAAAGTGCTCATAATCAATTATGTTTTAGAGATATAAGGAAAGAATCCACAATAACCTTCTCAAATTTCAGATGGGAAGAATCCAAAAGAACCTTCTCAAACTTTAGATAATAAGAATACAGAAGAACCTTATGTCCTTGCAGAAGAGGAGAATCCACAAGAACCTTCCCTTCATCTTGAAGAAAAAAATCCACAAGAAACTTTACCTTTAGATCAGATCAACCCTTTACACATTGATGACAAATTTCTATTGTTAGATTGGTACCAAGACATTGTAATTTTATTGATCCATTTTGAATGTCTAGCATCATTATCTAAAAGCCAGTATAAAACTCTCAAACTAAAAGCAGTCAAGTATTGTATCATAAATGCAAATTTGTACTGGAAGGACCCACTAAATATTTTGTTATTATGTTTAACAAAATCAGAAACTAAAGGAATCATTGACCAGTTTCATACAGGATTTGTGGAGGACATTATACTTGGAGAGCAACAACATATAAGATATTAAGGGGAGGATTTTATTGGCCAACATTGTTCTTACAAGTAGGAGCAAAGGTCAGAGGTTGTGTTCCTTGTCAAATGTTTGCTGGTAAGCAAAAATTAACAGCTCTTCCACTAGTTCCATCAATAGTCTCAGAACCTTTTAGCCAATGGGGATTAGATTTTATTGGAGAGATTCATCCCACTTCAAGTAATCATCATAGATGGATCCTCACTGCAACAAAATACTTCACTAAATGGGTGGAAACAATTCCAGTGAGAAATGCTACTGATTCAGCAGTTATCAAATTTGTTGAAGAGAACATATTATCTAGATTTGGTTGCCCAACTCAAATTGTCATTGATAAACTAGCAGCTTTTTCTAGTGTTAAAATGATTGAGCTTTGCCAGAAATATCAAATTCGGTTACATCATTCAACTCCATATTACCCACAAGGCAATGGCCTTGCAGAATCCTCCAATAAAAGTTTGGTAAAGGTAATAAAAAATACTCTAGCAGATCATAAAAAGAGCTGGGACTCTCATTTAATTTATGTAGTATGGGAAAATAGAATTACTCCAAAGAGATCTACTGGAAAATATCCTTTCCAATTAGTTTATGGGAAGGATGCAATCTTCCCTACCAATTTAGCCTTCCCTATTTTAAAATTCTTGCACGATTCAACAAATGAACCTGATAATTTTTCAAGGAGAATAAATAAGATTATTGAACTAAATGAAAACAGAGAAGAAGTTTAATACAATTTGAAAAATTATCAAAATAAGATGAAGACCTTGTTTGACAGAAGAGCCAGGGAAAGGGACTTCAAGGAAGGTGATCTAGTTCTAAGATGAGATTCAAGGAGAGAAGAAAAGGGAAAATATGGCAAGTTTGACAACCTATGGTTTGGACCTTTAGCAATTGTTGAAGTGAAGGGAAACAACAATTTTGTGCTACAAAACCTTGAGGGGCTATATTCCACTTATCTTGTAAATGGAAGGTTTCTCAAACATTACATTCAGTACTAAGAAGTTGAAGTAGATTTCATTACTACCATTGTAAAAATTCTAGTTTCTTTTACTTTTCAATCTGTCAATGTGATTTTTTTATTATAGTAAAATACTCCATAGTCTGAGGATAAGGCACATGGATCTGTAGGTTCTCTGCATTCTACATGAGAAAGCAGTCCCCAGTTGGAGCCAATGTTGTAGCATTTTTTGATTTTGGTAAGTTAGAATCAATTAGTCAAAAAATGAAAATATTTTTCAAAAAATGTTAAGCTATAGTATGGACAAAAAGAATACTGAATAAAAAATGTTAGGAAATATTTTTATAATATGTCCATATCAAAGAAAATGTTAGAATAGATGCCCTAAAACATGAAGGAAAAAATAAAATGTTAGGTTAGAGAGAAAAACAAAAAGCAATAAACTCTGAAAGTGTGCAAGTCCAAGTGCCACTACTTTTACTTTATTATGCAAAATAATGGTTGTGTGAAGCTTGTCATAAATGCCACAACCCATGACAGTTAAATAGTTTAATCTTGACTGGTTCATGATTTAAATTTCATTTTTATAGTTAGAGAATAAAGATCTAGCCAAACTGTTTAACCTTGGTAGATTAGTAGTTAGGTAGAGAATAATAAGGATCTCATTAGCTTAATCTGAGCCCTTGGATGTTATAAGGTTAGAATTAGATAGTTTTCTTTTCAAAAGAAAAAGGAAAGAAAAGGGTCTGCTATCTTAAATGCACCCAATTAAGTGAAGAAAAAAGGTTAGGGTAAGTAAAGGGTAGGTAGAAGAAAGGTTGCAGAAGTACAAAGTTGATTGAGGCATAAGCACATTTATCATGCTTGATCATGTGTTGTAATGTGCATGATCAATTATTAAGGTGAAAATATGTTCACAAGTTGATTTGGTTAACTTCCCCTCATTTCATTTCACCCCCCAATAGATACTTACTAATTTACTCATTATCCCATCATTTCCTAAGAAAATACTCTTTTCCCTTCATTTTCACCTTTGTTCCTTGGTTTCACACATTTTCCTAGCAATTTATCCTCCAAACTCATTCCCCTACCTAAAAACCCCTTTTCCTAGTGTGAAACCCATTTCCCTTTGAAAAAATCATTTTCCCCTTGTAAATTCCATAAAACCCCCTTGACCTAAGTCTTTATTCCCCCCTCCACTTTATAAAGATAACTCCGCCATACCCATAAAACCCATTTTAACCTAAGTTTTATTAAAACCCCGCATTTCTTAACAAACCTTCACTATATTCATTTTTTCCTGATATAACTCTATTTAACCCACCACCCTTGGCGTGGTTAGATAAACCTACCGCTGTTAATCTTGGTCCCACTCCATCAACCCGTGCATTATGTTTCTAACCTACTTGTGTTTAAAACCATTGTGATATGTTTAATTTCCGCATTATTCATTAAAATAATTACAAATCCTTTGTAATTAACCCCTCGGTCCCACTAATCTCCGCCGACTGTCCTCCGTGCAAATCCACCATGTGATAGTCATCAGATCATCCGCTCCTAGATCCAACAACCCACAACAATGTTGCACACTCTCGATCTCTGACCTTTACCCGCCCGAGATCATGCGAGATTTGTGGTTTTGCTCAGGCCCCTTGTGGTTATGTGGCGGTCCCACATTAACTCACATGCCCTCAATAAAATACCACCCCACAACCAAAAGCAGTGTGATGAGCCTACGAAACTACTACCCACGTACGATAAAACCATCCATTGTTCACTTAACCCTTCTACGCCAAATTTTAAAAGTTTCCCATTTAAACGCCAAAACCCTCACTTTCACTCTTTTCGCCCGTTTACACAGTAAAACCCGTATAAGCCTTCCTGCACCACCCTGAGCCTTTGCAACCTATTTTGACTTTTGATTACCATCCAAACACTGCCAGGACTCCGTCCATACACTACCACATTCCTTAAAGCCATTTCAACCCTCCTTATCATCCTGTGTTTTTCTTATAAATTGTTGTATTTCGCAGGTGATCATATAAAACCTGTTTGTTCTAGATTCTCTCAGGAAATGAATTCAAAATCCTTTATTCAGAAAGAAAAGACAATTATCATTTACACAGAGCAGAAGTCATTTACACAGTAATGGTTAAAACAAATAAGAAATCCTTTACACGGAGACGTTAAATGTTAAAACAAAGGAGACAGATAAAACATACAGTTAAAAGACAAACATATGAAATATACAGAAATATGATCAATATCCAACTACTTGATACTGAGACATGTAAGAACTAAGTGATTTACTATTGAAATACACAATAAAAACTTGAAATGTATAGTGAAAGTAAAAAGCACAGTAAAGGTTATTGACAAGTCAACAAGGTCAAAGAGTATCAGATGAAATTGTATCAGATGAAAGGTCATAAGTAAATATGACATCTAGTGTGAAGCCAAACAACCAAGCAACTTAAAGGGAAAAATATCAAAGTCTAAAGGAAAACACAACCTAAATAACAGGGACGACAAGCAATAGTTCAATAGTTGTCTCTATCTTCTTGCATGAATATATTTCCTTTTCCTTGAATAAATCTATTTTTGTAAAAATAATTTAGGATATTTTCTTAGTTCTACTGTTGTATAAATAACTCTCGTTATGAGTTATTATGGGTTCATCATTGAACCAAGTTCACCATTGAACTAGGTTGACCATTGAAAGAGAGTTGCACTCTTGATGGAGCATTTCAAAGCATTTGATGTACTTAGCTTTTCTGGACCCTTAATACAAAGCAAAGGATTCTGAATTCAGTTTTACATAGTTTGTGTTTCCTGTAAGTTTTTCGAGTGTTACAGATTATTTTTTTCTTTATATTCCTATGTCTTACAGAGATACCTAGGTAGGAATAATTGTGTTTCAATCTATTCCTATAAGCTTCTGAAGTGATAATCTATGAAGAAAATGGATTAATGGAATGTCTATTTAATTAGTTCCCTTTGAATTAATAAATCATAAACATCTTGATGTAAGCATAAGCATATTCTATTGAACCTTTTGAACATTGGTAAGAGATTTTCATACTTATGATCGTTTAATTTTCTGTATGAAAACTGTAATAATCATATTATTTTTTGTTTCTTCTCACCACTATTCAAACTTTATCACTATGTGAAATGTCATAGCAGCCCTCTGCTTTGGGATTAATATTATTCAAAAGGTTAGGCATTATAGTGTTACATCTGTTTCATTCATTGATCCTCCAAATTAAAACAAAAACCCCAAAAAGAATTATCTTAGATGCTCTGGCTTGATAGCTGACCATGATCAACTCAGAGCTACAACAATATGTTTTTTTGGAAGCTAGAATTTTTTTTATTTTTTAATGAAACTTTTTGACAACCCTAAAATGGACTTAAGGTGAAAATATGAGATTTAGGATTTCCTTTAAGGTTTATTAAACTAAGGACTGATTTCCCTAGTATGGTTGCCACTATGTTATCACTCCAAAATTTCCCTAGGGTTGTTATGTTGTGTTTAAAGAAATAATAGAAGTAACCACAAACCTACTTTTGAGATCAGGATCTAGCCTTCGTAATGCTCAAAGAAGGCTCTCTCTTAATGATTTAACTTTGTTGAGTTAATTGATTTTAGGCTAGTTATGTAAGCTTGATTTGGTTTTGATTTGATTTGTTGGTGGAATTACTAACTTAGATGGATAGAAGGCTGTCTATTTTCCATTGGGCTATGGAGTCAATGTGTCAAGAAAACATGAATGAATTAAGTTCTAAAGGAAGTGTCCATAGGGAAAGGTAGCTAAGAAAATTCAAATCTTTTAGGTTGAAGGCTGAAGTGGTTTTCAATCAGGATCAAGGAGCAGTTAAGGATTCCTCAAACCGGATAATGAGGGAAATGGAAGAGGTCAATCGAAACTAGGGAGAAATGAAGAATTCCCTACTCTAGATATCAGAAGAAAACATCAAAATGAATAATTGTTCAAGACAGAGTGTAATTAAACAAATTCCGTAATAATATTCTAGTTATTACATCCAAATTTGGAAAACGTACAAGTTTATGGAACACTTAAGAAAAATAACAATTTGAACAATTGAAAGATACTTCACTAAAGTTGCCCAACACATGAATCTTGTAATGCAATTCCTTTATTATTGTCCAGTTTGTTGACTTGAAAACGGTACAATATAGCCTCAGGTTGTAGATGAGTTCCACTATAGAAATTTTAAGAAATCCGCTCTCAATACTCTGAATTGTGAAGTATTTATACAAAAACTATTACAAAATATCCTAAAACTGATTTAGGGATTATTAAAGGAAAATGAAATATCTTCATGCAAGAAGATAGAGACAACTATCTAGTTAATGCAAGCTGTCCTTATTTATTTGGCTTTGTTTTTGCTTTCACTGATATTTTGCTGCTTTATCTATTTTGTTGTTTTGCTTTATGCTAGTTGTCCCCTTACTCTACCTTTGACTTTTAAACTCTGTCTTTCATCTGATACTTTTTAACTTAACTGATATGTTACTCTTTATTGTTTTACCTTGACTGCTCTTGACTACTCCGTTTTCGCTGTTTTACCTTTCATTTCGCAGTAAATCATTAAAATTTTCCTAAGACTCTACATCTGGTAATTTAATCTTTACCATTCTTATGAAGATTTCATCAGCCTCTGTGTATTTTGCATAGGTATATTTGTTGAAAAAGATATATTTGACCTCATGTTGGAGGTAAAATAGATTCTCAAAAGTCTGATAGAGTAGTTTTCCTGTTGGAACTCCTTTCATGGCTGAATTGTTTGCTTGTTCCTTTGCCACTTCTATGATTTTCTTATCATAGTCTTCATGCCTAATCAACCTGTCATTAATGACCAATGGATTAGGCAGACCTTTCTGCCTCAAAACGTCAAATTTCACCATAAATCTGGTTATTGCAAGATCCATTGTTTCGAATTTCTCTTCAAGTCGTACCATCAAGTTCCTCTTAGAAATTACCTTTTTCACTTCTAGAATTGTTTCAGTCCTGTCACTTATGCCAATCTCTTCCAATTCCTATTTGTTCTTAGAATTAAGAAACTTAATGATTTCATTGGCCTCCTCTAGCTTCTTACCAAGTTCTTCCTTAACTTTTTGAATAGATTTAGTTGCTTCCTTGATTAAATCCTTCTGCTCAAATATGACCTGGATGGATGGCCAAATATTGGCCCACAACTGCTGCTTTGCTTGGGAAAGTGGTTCTTTCAATGTCAATTATTTCTCTAACTTTTGTCTTCTCTCAGTCAATCTATTTGAATTCTATGTTTCATTTTTATGCATGTCTTGTGCCAACTTCTTTTCATATTCTAGACGATTTATTTGATCTTTAAGTCTATTTATTTCATTTGTTGGATGGACATATCCTGCATAGCTTTGATTAATTTACCTGCTTCATCACTAGGATGAGCTACAGGTGTAGATGATTCTGTAATTGATGTAGTTGCTGATGTAGTGGGATGTGTTGTAGCTACTAGAACTATTGTGGCCGCTGATGCTGCTAAAGTAGAAGGAACTGTTGTAGTAACTGTAGGAATAGTAGTCGCATGGATGGATTCCATGCTGGCCTTTTTCTCTTGCACTAACTTATCCATCTCATTTTCCATTTCTATTAATTCAGTAGTTAACTGAAGAATGAATTTCATCATCTCATCTTTTTGGTTTTGATTCTCTAGACCTTCCTTGGTGTATGGATGTTCAGTGGGAGACAATTTTAGCTATTTCTTCAATGCAACAATGTCTACATTCTTTTTCTTAATGAGCTCTTCTACACCTTTGACATTCTTTGGATCATATCCCACTTGAATAACCAAATCCTCAAGGAATTTAATTCTTTTATCTTTAGCTTGTGAGGATGCCTTCTCTAGTTTTAACTATTCTTTGATGTTCTCTAGAGAATTTTGTAGTTTTTGTACACTCATAGCTTTGTGGTCATAGTTGAGTATTCCATTTCTCTAGCTTGCTTATGAAATTTTATTTTTGGTCTATAGGATGAACATCTTTGGCAAGAATATCATTATCTATCTTTTTGTAATCTGCTGATGGCCTAGGATGCTATACTGTGGGCTGCAAAAAGGTCATCTGCATTTTGCCTGTCTTATAATCAAATGCTGAAAATAATCTATTATGGTTTCCAGGAGTTTGCTTCAAGTACTGTGAATATATTTCAACTTTTATTTCTTCATGTTTGGCCTTAATATCTTTGTATCTTTCTTTGATGTCTATTCCTCTATCCATTGGTTCGCTTGAAGAAGAGACTTCAACATTATGTTGCTTCTGGATGATTTGAGCAGTAGAAGTTCAAGGTTGATGAGTTTCTTTGGAAACTTATGGAAGTGCATTTTATTTAATTACAATGTCTGTATCAATGATCTTAATTGTATCAATTATTTCTTCTTGCTCATTTACTGGATTCAGGTTTGTTCTTTTTCTATACATCATTTCAAATTTGTTATCTATTGTATCTTTGTTTGAGAAAGAACCTTCTTCTCTAGTCCTTTTAGCATTTCTGTCCTGTAGGGCTAGAGTATGTAGAATGGAACTAGGATCCACCTGCTCCTCCATATCCAGCAAGGTGTTTTCCAACCACTCTGATTGGTTAGCATATCCTTCAATCTCTGGCTTGGACTCATGCATAAAAGGGCTCAATTTAAACTTGAGCCTCAATTTGTTTATGACACCCAAAGGATCATACTACCATTTGAAACTATCATTGAACTTCATTTCTTGTAAACATCTTTTTGCTTCCTCTCCAAGATCCTTATTATTGCAAATAAAAGGACCAAGCTGGTTCTTGATTTTAAACTGTGTTTTCTTCTTGGCTAATAGAAAATTAACTTCATCTGAATTTATGATCTACATGATATATTCTACTGCAAATATCCTCATGGGGAGATAATTGAGCAGCTTATATGGAGTGAGTTGACATCCATACACCCTAATTTCAATGTAGTTCTGGTATAAATACTAGTCTCCTGTTCTACTGTGTTTTGACAACTCTAAAACTTTCTTTATATCATCACAAACCCTGGGTTGATTGGTACTACTTAGCATGTTAACAACTGGGTGAAAAAATGAATCAATGAAATCCTTGTAGCTAAAATCAGTGGAATATTTTCAGATTAAGGGTCTCCAAAAGATAACAAATCTAGGATTGCCATTAATGTCCAGCTTTTGGATGCTAACTGTAAACCTTTCTGATTGGAAATATAGAAACATATGGAACAATACTGAAGAGTATTTGAATACTCTTTCATCTAGCAATCTGATCAATTGATCACGGATTCTGCCTACTAAGAATTGGGCAAAATTGAAAACTGTAGCTGGAGGGTTGCTTGGGAAAAAAATAAAAAGGAAACCAAGTATAGGTTCATCTACATGCTCATCAGTAGTATATCCTAGAATATAGGACATCATGGTTATAATTTGTCTGGTTCTCTCAAAGAAAATTGTGGCAGAATATGGAGGGCTGTCTGTAGAAACTTGAGCTTTTTCTAGGAGGAAAGCCTGAAAAATTTGGGATCTCTTGGGAAGGTGCAGCTTTCATTACTGATCAATTAGGTTTCCAATAGAAAATGGGGCTTCATTAGGCTTTGGCTAGATCTGTAACATTTCATTTATTGATCCTACAGTGATTGTGAACAAAATTTGTTGGTTAGGAGAGACTATGGCTCTTTGACTTGGGAAATAGAAAAGTTGGCATAGGTGGATGATTTCATGGAACTAGTATACCTATGGGAACAAGTATTTGGGTAAATTTTACTCCCATAGCTGAATATCTTCATTCTGGTTGAGGAATTTATCTTTGCTCCAGCAGTAGAGTTTTAACAGATTGTTAGGGGAGGTTGTGTCTTTGATCTGGAAATCTTTGTCAGCCAATGGGAGGTGGTCAAAATCTATGTGAGGAGTTTGCAGGGGTTTTGCATCTAGAATTCTTAGGGAAGCCATAGATTTGTTTTTTTATTCAATTTATCACTATCTGGCTTAAGAAGTAGGCTTAGGACCTCTGGAATAGTGTGAAAAAATGAATACATTCTGCAAAAAGGGGTTTGGATGCAAGAGTGGATTTCTTTAGGTTGGTAAGGATTTTAAATTGGTTCAATTGATTAACCTATTAGAAATGTTGTGCAAAACTTAAGTACAGGCCTTTGGCACTTTAGGAATATCTAGAAAATGAAGCTTTGATATGCAGAAGGGTTCTTTAGGGGCAACAGAGGCTCTTTGAGGATTCAATGGTCTTTATGGTGCCTCAAATCAGAATAGACACTGTCTTCTGGTAGTAAAAGTTTGAATTCTGGTTGTAAATGACTTAAAATAGTTCAGTAGATATTCTGGCGCTTTAGAATAGGTCGATAGAGGTTCTTTTCTGCAATCCTTAACAGAATAATAGTGAAAAGATTGGAAAGGGTTGCTTCTTTCGTTTTTAACCAACAATGGTTAATCTTTGGGCGCGAGGTTAAATTTAAATAGCAGGGTGGTTTCATCTGACACGAGGAGGCGGTAAGGTGGTTTGTTGCACCACTTTAAATTGGTATGGTGGTATTATTTTGGAGGATGTGATATAACATGGGGCTGCCACATAGAAAAAAGGTGGGCCAGGAAAACAACTTATCTTGCATGCTTTTGTGATGTTAAAAGTCAAACGTCAAAGCGTGCGATATGGAATGCAGGCCATCGGATCTAGAGGTGGGTGATCAGAGGGTTATCGGGTGGCAAAGTTATGAGGGATGAGTCAGGGTGTGGGGTCGGATTAATTAATAAGGTGGAGATTAATTTATTATTTTAATTAAAACTAAGTTTTAATTAAATTAAATATATGGAGGGGAAGAGGTTAATTAAGAGGGGTTCATATGATAGAAGGAGTTAAAATGAAGTGGGATCCAATATATATGAAGTACTGTAATCTTTGGATAAATGGGTTTTTCCTGTTTTATATGAAAAAAGAGGTATTAGTAAAGGGAAGGAATTATTAGTGATGAAAATGGGTTTTAAACTATTGAAAGGAGTTTTAGGAAGGGGGGATGGTTTTTAGGAAGGTGGGAATGTGTGGAATAAGGGGAAAAGGTTAGCCTGAAGGGAAAGGGATATTTTTATAAGGGAAAATACCTTTTTAGAGTGGCATTAGGGTTTTAAGCAAGGGGAAGGGGATTTTGGGGGAATATTAGTGATATGAAATGACCAATTTGGTGTTCTCCATGCCTTGTGAAACTGCTTCTGCCTTGTTACACTGAAATTTGTCACCATGGCTATCTGCAGTTAAATAGCCATTTTGTCCTCCTTGTCAAGCCTCAAACCTTTGCTCTTCATGTCAAAATTCAAAAAGAGAGAAAGTCACTTTAAAACATGTTTATCTCTGGGTACGCAGGTTCTCTCTACCTTTCCTGTGTGTACGCACTCAAAACACACTGTACCTGCGTACTTATACGCTCTGTAAGCTAAAGGTTGGGTGCGTACCCCTGTAAAGGTCAAAAGGCCCGAGTTTCATCTCTAAAAAGTTACTTGTGGTCACTTCTAGAGCCTTCTAGAAGAGTGTTTGACGTGTATTGAGCGCCT
>APFE031360919.1:44217-55324 GCA_000404065.3 Pinus taeda | reverse complement strand
TTGTTCATTTATGTAATGTAAAGGAGGTTTCCCCCTCGAAGAGGCTAAATTCTAAGGCGTTGATCTATCTTTTCTATATTTTCTTGAGTTGGTTTCATAACAGAAAGATCCAAACTAATAGTCATTTTCCTAATGCCACAAAATGGCATGTAACAATGATGGGTACTTGACCAACTAAGTGCCTAACTGTTGATGAGGCTAGAATGACAAGGATGATAAAAAATAATTAATGATTTCTTCTCCTCATCATTTATGTTATAATTTTGTCAAATTCTTTATGTCAGTCATATTTGACTCTTAGAATCATCCCATACCGTCAACACTTGCATCTACTATAACCATGTCAAATTTTAGTGCATATAAGCACAAACTGATTTAACCAAAAAAAAAAAAAAAAAAACAACAACAACAACAACAACAAACAAACAAATAAACAAAAAAACAAAAACAAAAACAAAAATGTTTGCACCATTCACAACCCCCAACTCTATGCAGCGTCAATTAATTAAAGTGTAATTTCCACTGATTGTAAAATATTAAATGAATTGAAAATTTACCTGACCCCGAGAGCATTAAGAGAATTGAACCTGTGACCTCTCAAAATTAATGTTGTAAAACCTATTGGGACTAGGTCCCCTAGGGTCAATTTTGGGGAAAAAATCCCAAGTTTTGTTGTATAAAATGTAAGGTCTCCACAAGTTGTGGTCACAGAATGTGTAGATAGTAAAGTGACATGAAGGGTTTCACACTTATTTTATGTAAGATGTGTCAGCTTTTATAGATCTACCCATGGTCCGCGAATCATGGGATTTTATAAGAAGGAGAGTCTTGGAGAGCCTTAGAGAGTCTAAGGCATAACGATCGATGATGAGGATGAATGCAATGGGCTAGTAGGCAGAAAAGCAAAGAATTATTAGAGTAGAAGACAGGCTCTGCAGTTGTGTGTGTAGATTCTGCAGCTAAGTGCGCAGGGAAGTATTGAATCTGTAAGCAGGACTGTAGTAATAAAGATATTATTCCATAAATTCCTGTGTTTATCTATTTAATTCTGTTATGAATGAATGCACTATTATGTTATGATGAATGATGGGTTTATGAATTAATATTGTATTTTTGTGTGACTTTACATGATTTAGATTTTCATATGAATGCAACTAATAGTAACTGTTTACACGAACAATGTCTTGTTGCATGTTAAAGTTATTGAACACTTAAACTAATCTGGGTAAATACGGGATAAAGGGTAATCACAGAGGTGCGTAAGTGGTTGATTCACCTATTTAGGGTTCTCGAAAGATTGTTATGAACATTCGCAAAGGTATAGAAGCTGATTAAGGGAAGTTATATCGATAAGACCTAAAGGCTTATCGATCTAGGTGAAGGTAGGTTTAGGGCATAAAACAACATTACACTAATCTCTAGGTGCAAAAACTTGGTTTCAAAATCCATCCATACTACTTCGGGTGAGACTTCAGTCTACGCTCCATGGGTTGATGCCGAAAGGGCCAATAGTGTAGGGTTTTGTTTGGCAAACTAACTCCTAACTTGGGTCAGGACCCACTAATCCAGCAAATGGTTTCGTTGTCGAGCATAAAGAGATGTGTGATGCCGCATCACTGGAATCCAATTAAGAAGGAAATTGAGGAGTGGTTGGATAGAACAATCCATGAATTTGCGGCCAATAAAACAGAAATCTGCGGGCTACAAAAGAACAATGGTTGGATAGATCTTTGTACACAGAGATACACAAAGTTTTCTTTTGTTCCTTCCTGATCAAACTATACGAGTGGATTGCTAAATTGGTAGACAACCAAGGAAGGTGGAGGCTTGATGGTCTAGTAGTGTGGACCTCGAAGCTAATGCAAAGATTGGAAGCCTCTGAGGATAAGATCATGTTGTTGTCGATCACTAGCTTGATCGCATCATAGGATGATTTGTGACAGAATTCACGGTCGATACCTCAGTCAGCTACAATGAAGTAGAGCGATGTTTCTTCAAGGGGCTGCGAGGTAAGTATTTAATATCTTTGAATACTTGGATTAAGATGCTCTTGTGTGAAAAATTGGTTATGCCATTACCTTGATGTTTGGAGCTATGTGAATTGGAAAGTTATTTAGGGATATAGGGAGAGCAGGCCCTGAATATAGCCCGCTAATTGAACCTCCTCTGAGTGACGATGAAGGAGCAGCACAAAATTCACTACAGAGCACTGTCTAGTTAATAAGGCAAGGGTTTTTGTAAATACCTCATCCATCCACACCACCTACACCTTCACCTCCACAACATACACCTTTGCCCACATTGCCACCACCTCTACCACCGTTCAATATGTTGAATACAAAGAAGTTGCCCATTTTCAAGGGCTTGGGAAATGAGGACCCATATTAGTTTTGGTTCATTGCGAAGGCCATGTGGACAACCCAAAATATTATAGATGATAATATGAAGAAAGCGTAACTGGTTATTGCTCTACAAGATTTTGCGCTAACATGGTACATTAAGTACTACTCTGATAACCTGATGGCTTCATTAACAGACACTCAGATTGCGCTGAATAAGGAATTTAGTAGGCCCAAGTCTGAATCACAAGCATTCATTAGATTCAAGGAAATCATGATGAGACCCGTTGAAACACCCTAGGAGCTAGATCAAAGATTGAAATGCCATATCCATGAAGCTAACATGAATCTTACAGATGGGAAACACCGTGAATGATTTGTAGCTTTGCTCCTGCCCTACCTAAGGGTTGCTTTATCACAACAGAATATTGGGACCCAGGTGGAAGCCCTAGAAATTGCGATGAGGTTGCATGAGACACCGATTCAAGATGTTGCTTTTGGAGTTTAGAAGATTCACGTGGAGTTTTAGAATCTTTTCCAAGAGTTTCAAAGTCTGAAGAAGGATAGAGTGGCTTGGCAAGAGGTGTGCGAAGAATTTTGGTGTTTAAAATGTAAGAGTCAAGGGCATGATAAAGATCATTGCCCTGTCTTCGCAAATTATGTTGCAGGAGGTGGGCCAATTCCTCTGATGCTGAAAGCTCAAGCAGGGCCAAGTGCAGGGCTCGTGCTTTGGTGTGTTATCTGTCAGGTAGTTGTAAAACATGTAACAAACAATTGTCACTTGCTTCATAAATTTGTGCAGACACTGCAACATATCTTTTGCAACTTTTTCAAATTGGTGGGCCACGAAGAGCGTAACTACTATAGCTATGAGCTGATGATGGAGAGAACACCCACGTATCAAATGTAGATAGAGACTCGGCCTCTGGATCAAGGCGCTGGGAGAGCGCGCAGAGGATATCAGGGGCGCGGACGAGGCCGAGGAGGAGGACCTGGTAGAGGTTGGGTACAAGTCATTTGTTACAATTATGGAGTGCCAGGACACTATGCACGAGAGTTTACAAGCTTGGCATGCCTGTCGTGTTGATACTGTACTCAGTTTGATAACACGATAGAAAGTTTCCCTGTGTTGATAGCTAAGATAAAGGAGAAGAGGGTGCAACCTCAGTACCCTACCCAAAACCTACAGATGATGAGGGTTGAACCCCATGAAGAAGATCCTAATGTGAATATCATACTGCGAAGTGGAATGTAGACTAGCGAGGATAAAGGAAAACAACCTGAAGAAAGTGGATGGGTCTGCAAGGCTCCAAAAAAAGATGTTGGGTTTGATTTGGAGCACGTAAAAGAAATGTTCATGGAAGCGAAGAAAAGCTTCACTGAGGCCTCTACCTCAGGAAGTCAGGATAAGCTATCTAAAGAAATGGACCCCTCCATGATTACTACATTCTTGGAGACCTGTATGAAGCTGCTATGTGATAGAAAGGCAATAAAAGGATTATAGGAGTTGATAAATAAATGTGTCAGTAAAGAAAATGCTCCTAAAGGGCCTCGTGTAGTCAGAAAAATTGGTAAGCATAATGAAATAACTGGGCACGAGATGTGGCTCACCGTGCAAATAAGAGAATATGAAATGGACCAAGTTATTCTGGATCTTGGGTTAGATGCGAATGTTTTGCCTAAACAGACATGGGAGAGGATGGGGGGACCTGCGCTACAGTGGTCTCTGATTCAATTGAGAATGGAAAATCAATAGAATATTATCCCCATGGGAAGATTGTAGGGAGTGGTAGTAGACATTGAAAGCGCGGGCACGTTGGCCGATTTTGAAGTGATAGAGATTGTGGATGAAAACAATCCATACACCCCGCTCCTTGGGATTGATTGGGCTATCGACATGAATGGAGTAATCAATCTAAAGAAGTGGAAGATGTCATTTGAAAGAAAATTGCTCTGCATGGTAGTACCTTTGGACCTTGCAGAAGGACTGCGCTATACTGAACCAATTCGTGATTATGAGGAAAGTGACGATGATTTGGACCAGATCTATAAAATAACAACATGAGATCAAGATTGGGTTAATCCGACAGATGATGGATGCATTGCATGGGACCGCAAAAGTCCCTATGCATCTGATTCAGTTGAAGAGTTGGAGCGCTGGAAGAATAGGTTGCATGAAGTATCTACTCTACGCTGTAACATGATGACTAAATTGATGCCTTGTGTATTGTCGGAGGTACGAAGTTTGCCTTATTATGATGGTCTAACTGACGTAGATAAATTTTTGGATGCATTTGAAAGGGAAGTGCCTGGATTTGGCGTTGCGCGCTATGCCCGCAAGGTGGTGGGGTACACATAAAGACAATTTTGATGGATGGCGAGAATATAGAAAAATGATGAGATTGTGGTTTGGTCACCCAAAAGTTCAGCTAACAGAGAAGTATGATGGAAAGAATGATCCACTCGATCACTTAGAAAAATGGACTGATGTTTATGGAGCGGAGCCACAACCTGAGTGGGTACATTTATTCTGTTACAATTTGGATGTAATACCAACAAATTGGTACCTAGAAACAGAGCTCCGCCATGACACTGACAAGTGGGATATTTTGAGACAGGGATTTTTTATGACATTCATCTTTGAGGATGGATTCAAATGCATTGATGAGGCATTGCAGGAGGTTAAAGCAATAATCTTCAGAATACCACATGACCCTTTGGATCTGATTCAACTAGATTGGACCACCTAGCTGTGCCGTGCATCGAAGTGCTACAATGTGACTGTTGAAGAAGAAGATGAGGATCCAAGGAACATTAATATCCTAGAGGTAGAAGGTCACCATGAATTTGAGGGACCACAAATAGAGAATCCAGATATAACTGCGCCACTAAAGACTAGGCAAGTGAATATGGCATAGAAGCAAAGCCGAAGTTTGCGAAGATTGGGGACTATTGGGATGATGTGACAGTAGATAAGGTCACTGAGTTACTTTGCGAGTATCAAGATTTGTTCCCTGAAAAAAATCTAGACTTGAAAGGAATAATAGGGGACTTAGGCATCATGAAGATTACGTTGAAGCCAGATGCAAAGCCGATTAAGAAAAGGCCTTATCCTCTTAAACCGAAGTATAAAGAAAAGGTTTGCTTGGAGTTGGACAAGATGCTAGCAAAAGGTATTATTAAACCGGTGGAGGAATTTGATTGTGTGAGTCCAATGGTAGTTCAGGAAAAGAAGAAAAAGGATGAATTAGATTTTCGCATAGATCTCAAGAAGCTCAATAATGCCTGTGTTCATGATGCTTTCCCAAATCCGTTCAGAGATGAGGTATTGGACAATGTTGGAGGATAGGAAGCATATTCATTCACTGATGGGTTCTCTGGGTACCATCAGATAAAGATCACGCCAGAAGACAGGAGTAAGATGACCTTCGCAACTGAGTGGGGATGTTGTCAATATACGGTAATGCCTTTTGGGCTTAAGAATGCGTTGACGATCTTCCTATGGGTAGTCATCACGGCATTCAAAGAGTTCATTCACAAATTTTTGGAGGTATATTTTGATGATTGGAGAGTGTTTGGACTGGTAAAGCACCATGTAGCTAGTTTGCACTTGATGTTGGATACATGGCAAAGGTATCAGATCACGCTAAACTTGAAGAAATTCTTATTTTGCGTCCCTTTCAGAATCTAGTTGGGTCATGTCATATGTAGATAAGGATTAATGGTGGACCATACTAAGATCATGGTTATAATTAATTTGGATGTGCCAATAAGTGTTAAACAGCTGTGCGCAACACTGGTCATACTAGATACTATCAAAAGTCATCAAGAGTTATGCCCAGATTACCACGCCGATGGAAAAGCTACTAAAGAAGGATGCTACATTCTATTGGGATGGAGAATGTCAGTGGAATCTGGATGTATTGAAGGAAAGAATGGTCACCGCGTCGATCCTAGTCTTCCCAGATTGGAAGAAGGAATTTCATGTGCATGTGGATGCTTCATGTATTGCACTGGGAACAGTGTTGACACAGACCGAAGAAGGAGAATTGGATCACCCTATCAAGTTTGAAAGGAGCTAGCTGTCTAAGGCTGAAAATAATTATTTGACGACAGAGCGCTAAGGGTTGGCTATGGTGTACGTGCTCCAAAATTTCAGACATTACCTGCTAGGCGAACACTTTAAGATTTATACAAATCATTCTACATTAAAGTACCTAGTCAACAAGCTTGTGTTGAGGGGGGAGGGAATATGCAGATGGTTATTGTTGTTTTAGGAGTATGATTTCAAGGTAATTGTAAAGCCAGGACGATTGAATGTAGGTCCAAACCATTGTCGCACATTGAAACAGGAGAGGAGCCCACCAATTTAGACGAGGGGCTCCCTGACGCACAACTCTTTATAGTGTGCATAGCAAATAATTACTTTGCAGACAATATCCACTTCTTGACTACGGGAATGGCTCCAAAAGGATACGCGAGTCAACAGAAGAAGGAACTGGTGGTGCGTGTGGGAGACTTTTCTATTATTTCAGGCCACTTATATAAAATGGGATCAAATGAGATACTACAATGATATGTGTCTGATTTTGATCGAAACAACATCCTAGTTGAATCTCATGGAGGGGAGGTAGGAGGCCATTATGCAAGAAAAGCAATGGCGCAAAAGATTTTATGCGCTAGGTTGTGGTGGCTAATGTTGCATAAGGATTCCAAAGCATATTGTAGGGCGTGCGATGCATGTTAGATAATCAATAGGCCATCATGGAGGGATGAGATGCCTTTTAATCCACAGGTATCATTACAACCATTTGAGAAATGAGCAATTGATTTTGTAGGACTAATTCAACCTATAGGCAAGAAGACAGGTGTGCGGTATATCATCACCGCGACCAAGTATTTGACTAGATGGGCGAAGGCATAGCCTGTGAAGGATTGTACAGGGGAAACAACATCAAAGTTCTTATTTGAATATGTGTTGACTAGGTTCGGTTGCCCGAAGATTTTGATGAGTGATCACAGTACACATTTCCTTAATGAAATGTTCAACGCGCTGACAGAAGAATTCCAAGTCTATGATCAGAAGAGTATGCCATATGATCCTCAAGTCAATGGGATGGTTGAGGTGCTTGATAAAATATTGGAGGGTTCACTGATAAAGGTTTGCAATGCACAGAGGAATGATTAGGACATGAGCCTACCAACAGTATTATGGGCTTATAGAACTACTTGTAAGAAGCTTACTGGTCAAACACCTTTTAGGGTGGTCTATGGCGTAGAGGTTGTAAAGCCTATCGAGTACATTGTGCCTACTCTACAGATAGTGGCTTTTATAGGAATGGTGGACCATGGAGCCTTAGAAGAAAGGCTCGCGCAGCTAGCAGAGCTCAAGGAAGATAAACATTTGGTTGGATTCCATTAGCAGGTTCAAAAGGAGCGCATAATGGCATGATCGGAACATCAAACTGCACAACTTCAAGGTAAATGCTTTAGTTTTATTATATGACAGTAAGTTTGATAAGTTTCCAGGAAAATGTCAAATGCATTGGCTAGAGCCATATGTCATCAAAGAGATTACTGATGGTGGAGCAGTTCAGTTTGTGAAATTGAATGGAGATCCATTTTTAGGAAAGGTAAAGCTAATTGAAGCCTTACACTGGGGATCTGGCCCGATGACTACATGATGGTAGCATAGTCTTAGCTCTCCAGGTAGCTGTAAGGAAGCGCAAGACTATGTTGGAAATAATACTGAGAGGGGGATGAATCAGTATTATCAGATCAATAATCTAATTTCCCAAATAGATTTATGTACGCTACTTCAGTTAAGTGAACTAGCATGTACATGCAACTGTACTTAAGGCAACTAGCGTATATGAAAAGAAATTTTGATTTATATAGTTTATCATGTATTGAACTTTAACCAGTGTATCTGAGATTTATTAGACAGTGCAGTAAATGCAGAATAAAGCATCACACATAAGCAACACACATGAACACCAAGATATAAGGTGGAAACCTAATGTGGGTAAAAAGCACCTACTACTGTCATCTCTGTCTTCTTTTAATAATAAGAAAATATGTTTATAATCTTGTACTGGTGCAGACCCATACCAGTACGCAGGCACCCACATGTAGAAGGCTATAACCTTCTCTCGTTCTCCAACTACTACTGGAAGGGAGATACAACCCCCTAGCTCTTGTGCTAGCCAATATGTTTACTAGTACATAGGTGCCAACCTACAAAAAACTCCACTCTTCTACCAGGGACCACGTTTCATGAATTTTTCAGACTGGATACTCTTGGAACACAACACCACAATCTAAAGGCCACGTTTTATTCAATGTTCATATTAGACCCATCAACAACATCATAATTGCAATACAATCATCAAGTACATATGCATCAACCAATCACTAAAGCTCAATCATCATAACCTGAATCTGATCATTCAAAACACTGTCACCAGAATACAGTCACTAGAACCCAAAGCAAAACCTAGAACTCTACAACATTAAACATAAACATCTGAAACATACTTCATAAGGTATACACCACTTCCATGTGTCGAACCAGTGAGTATATGCACTTTTATCAAATCCAACCAGTGCACACATCTATAAATATTAATTCATAATTTTGCAGCTATTCCAGACTTCAGTTATACCCAGACCATAACATTTATAGAATAACACATGTGTCAGTATTCAGATCTAGACTATACGTGATCAAACCATATAATGATAATTCATTTCAAGTCTTAAGATCCTTATCTATCATTAAATCTTATCCCTCATCAACCGCTAAGGTTCATCCTTGGTTCAGATCAAGAAAAGCACCATAAGCCAATAACCCACATACTAGATCTCACACTTCTTCAGATATTCGATACTTGCACACCTTGGCCTAATGATCTTCTCCTCCTTATATAGTTTTAGGCCTTTCTTAATACCATGGATAAAAACCACTTAGGACCAATACCTTGGACCAAATAGCTAGGGTCAATACCTCAGACCAAATACCTTGGACCAATACCATGGATCAAAATACCTTGGACCAAATACCTCGGACCAAAAACTTATTTTTCCAACATATACGCACTTTTCCTTCTGTGAAAGTGCGTGTGTACGTATACATTACTTGTGTTCAGTGAACCTGCATGTATACGTAGCTTGGTCAAGGTGAACCTGCGTATACCTCTCTTTCTTCATTCTCAGTAGTCTGATCTGTAATTCTTTGTTGTTGACATGCTACATCGTGATCTTTCATCTGAGTGAGTTTCCATCAAGGAAAAAACTTGTATCATAATTCCAACAATCTCCTCCTTTGGACTTGATGGAAACAACAACACCAATTCACTCTTCCCCTTTGATATCAAGGGCAAAGGGTGGACCAAGATAATTTCTCCCTTTGACATACATTATGTTGATCATGCTCCCCCTGAGTACATGCTGAAATATTTGATTGAGCTTCCCTTTTGTACATGTTGAGATGCACTAAAACCATCCATACTCTTCTTGAGTACAAGCATAGCCTGCAAAAAAAAATATTTTCTAAAAGAATAACATGACTCTATAACTCAACTATGTGAGGATGACCTTCCTATCACCAATGACTCATCCACCCAACCAAGTGGGAATATACCAATTGTTTATACATGACAGAAACAATAAATATTACATCATCCATCCCATGTAAAGTGGGGATAAAAATTACATCATTTTTCCAAGAGGACTCATATCACTTCCTAGACTTTTACACGACTTGAGTAACAAATGGTATAAATATCTGAAGCCATAGATGGACTCAGCAACCATAATGCTAAATGTACGTGAAGGCTAACGCTCCCTTTGAACCTACACTACCTGTGCATTGTTAACAGATCAATGATCAAGGCATCTTTGTTAGTCAGAGCACCCATATTAGATCCTGCCCCACTATTTTCTTGTCTAAAACACATATCTGCTCCTTTACCCATAGCAACTCGCATGTGTATGTTACTATACTTCATGAAACACACGTATAAGAGCCTTTTTCTGAAAAAAAAAATGGATTTAATAGCAGGATGATGCAACAACTACTCCCAACTTTTGTCTGAGTTATTGTCTCTCTGACCAGTGGTTTAGTGAATATATCAGCAACATGTTCTTTGGAGGGAACATACTCCAATTTGACGTTTTGTTCAAGCACTTGTTGACATAGAAAATGGTATTTGATGGGTATGTGCTTGGTCTAGAGTGCATTACTGGAGTTGTGTACAGCAAGATGCAACAACCACATATTTTGCTTCAGCTGTAGATAGCGCAATTGAAATTTGTTTCTTATTGAACCAAGACACTAACCTGGAACCCATATAGAATGCACCACCACTAGTGCTTTTTCTGTCATGAACACTTCCTACCCAATCTGCATCTGTATATGCATGAAGAGTGAGATCTATATCTATAGGATACCATAAACCAAAGTTCTATGTTCCTTGAAGATATTTGAAAATTCTTTTGACTGCCTGAAGGTGTGATTCCTTTGGATTTGCTTGGAATCTTCCAACTATTCCTACTGCATGCATGATGTCAGGTCGGGTACCTGTTAGATAAAGTAGACTGCCAATCATGGATCTATAAGTTGGTTGATGTACTACTACTGATTCATCATTTGAGTTGAGACTGCATCTGGTTACCATTAGGGTACATACAAGTTTAGAATCTTCCATGTCGTACCTTTTCAAGATCTGTTTGAGATATTTGGTTTGTGAAAGAAAAATACCATCTTT
>APFE031360919.1:22881-38009 GCA_000404065.3 Pinus taeda | reverse complement strand
AAGTTCAAGAGGCTTACTAGCTGACCCTTCTTTTTCAATGAAGTGAGCTCTGGTTTGCTTACCGAATTGACATGGTTTGCATATTGTATATTTAGGGATGATGATATCTGGAAGGTCACGAACAACCTTGAATTTGCATGCTTTTCTTATTTGAGAAAAGCTTATATGTCCCAATATTTTATGCCACAGCCATTTTTTATCATTTTTGCTTAGATAACATTGTTGTTGTCCTCCCTTGAGTATGTATAAGTTGTTAGGAGTTCTTATACCTTTGGTCATGGTCTCCCCTGTATCAAGTTCACGAACAACACATCAGTTTGATCAAAACACCACTTCATTTCCTTGATCACACATTTGACTGACACTCAACAGGTTATGCTTTAAACCATCTACATACATAACATTTCCAGCTTTAACCTTTTCTTTCAAGAAAACAAATCCTTTACCTTTTATGACAGCAGGAGTGTCGTTTCCAAATGAGATATTCTTTTCCTTTTCTAAAGCATTATATGAGTGAAGTTTTTCTTTGTCACCTGTCATGTGTTTTGAGCATCCACTGTCAATGTACCACTGATTTTCTTGTCCTTCTGCATACAAGCCTATACCACATCTTTCTTTTTGAGACTCTTTCCTTCTCCATATCTTGGGATTTAATGGAGTTTTCTCCTTTTGAGATGATTTCTGAAATTTGCTCCTATATTCAAATTCTTCATGAATAAAGTTGTTACAAATTGAGCATTCTATTTCATTTTCAAGAAGAGAAAAGTTATTATAGGAACTTTTCTTGGCCCTTGCTACATTCCTTTTATTTCGTGCTTCTCTAGTCATGATGGTTTTGTAAGCAACACATTGAGTAGCTTTGTGTCCAAAATTATGACATGAAAAACATTGCCCATTAAAGAAGTTCATGCGACTATTGAATCTATTGACTTGGTGATTGTAGTTTCTATTGATATTCATCTTTAGAAAAAATTGAGTATGATTTACTTGAGATTGGTTGTGGTTTCTATTCATCCTTGGAATAAATTGAGACTGATTTACCTGGGGATCTACTTTATGCCTTTGTTAACGATTGTCATATTGTTCACTGGTCTTTGTTGAATCAAGATAGCTTTTAGTGGAGGTTGACAACTTCTGTGATTGAGATGCTTCTTCAGTATATCCAAGACCTGTCTTTATCAGAGTAGAATCCTGCACTTTGATCATTTCATTTAAGTTTTCTGATCCTTTAGCAAATCTAATATTAAGAGATTTTGGTTTCTCAAGATCCTTTCTTATACTAACAATTTCACATTATATTTTTTCATTGTGTTTTTCTTTTTCAACAAGTTGGTATGTCAAGGTATCTATAATCATATTCTTTTCTTCTAAACATATTTTGAGTTTAGAAATTTCTTCATGAAGGTCATCTTCTTCTAAAGCATCCCAAAAATTATCATCGTCATAAGCCATTAGAATTCTATAGTCATTACTATTTTCATCTTCATCACTATTTAATAAACCATCTCTATATTCATGAGTATAGTAGCTTCTTTTATTTACAACTTGTTTTCTATTCCATTTTGCATATTCCTTCCCTTTTTCATATTTATCTTTATGAGGACATTTGGCAGCATAATGACGGACTCTACCACAGGCAAAGCATTTGAAGGGTAGCTTACCTCTAAATCTTTTGGAACCTTGTTGAAGCTTTTTGACAAAGTTTACCTCATCTTATTCTTTTGAAATATGTCTTGATTCATTGTGTTCTTCCTTTCCTTTTGATGAATCTTTAAATGTGGCTTCTCTCATATCTGATTGACCTCCTTTTCTCATCTCAAAGGAAGTTAATATTTCGTGAAGTTGTGTCATAATGATAGTCTGTAGATCCTATTTTTCTTCTATGGCAGACACTTTTGATTCAAATTTAGCAGACAAGGATCTCAAAGCTTTCTCAACTAAGGTACTTCCTTTATATCTTCACCCAGATTCTTCATACAATTAAGAACCTCATATATACATAAGAAGTAACTAGCTATACTTTCATCACTATGCATCTTAAGAGTTTCATACTAAATTTTGAGAGTTTGAAGTTTAGCACGTTTTACCTTAGGGTCTCCTTCATAGCTTAGAATGATTTTGTCCCATTTTTCTTTGGCTATTTTGAGTTGCATGACTTTGATGAACTCTGATTGTAATAGACTTCCCAATAAGGTATTGACAACTCTGGCATTGGTTTCATATTGCTTTTTCCCTGCCCTATATGTATGAATTGTTGTTGGAAATGTATATCCTCCTTCCACAATTTCCCATACATCCGTTCCAAGTGATTGTAGATAGGTTGTGGTTCTTATTTTCCAACAAACAAAGTTGCTCACATCAAAGATTGGGGGTCTGAAGGATCTTGTGCTTTCTTGATTACTCATGATGATGGATCTCCCTTCGAGCGATCAAGCTTCTTCTGAAGGACTTTCTCTTATACCAATTGTTGGAAATAATACCGAGAAGGGGGTGAATTAGCATTATCAGATCAATAATCTAATTTCCAAACCGATTTATATACGCTACTTCAGATAAGTGAAATAGTGTGTACATGCGACTGTACTTAAAGCAACTAGCATATATGAAAAGAAATTTTGATTTAGATAGTTTATCATGTATTGAACTTTAACCAGTATATCAGAGATTTATTAGACAGTGCAGTAAAAGCAGAATAAATCATCACACATAAGCAACGCACATGAACACCAATATATAGGGTGGAAACCTAATGTGGGTAAAGACCACCTGTTGTTGTCGTCTCTATCTTCTTTTAATAATAAGAAAATATGTTTACAATCTTGTACTGGTGCAAACTCATACCAGTACACAAGAACCCACCTGCAGAAGGCTACAACCTTCTCTTGTTCTCCAGCTACTATTGGAAGGGATCTACAACCCCCTAGCTCTTGTACTAGCCAATATGTTTACTAGTATGTAGGTGCTAGCCTACATAAAACTCCACTCTTCTATCAGGGACCACGTTTTTTGAATTTTCAGACTGGATACTCCTGGAACACAACACCACAATCTGAAGGCCACATTTCATTCAATTTTCATATTGGACCCATCAACAACATCATAATTACAATACAATGATCAAGTACATGTGCATCAACCAATCACTGAAACTCAATCATCATAACTTGAATCTGATCATTCAGAACACTGTCACCGGAATACAGTCACTAGAACCCAAAGCAAAACCCAGAACTCTGCAACAACAAATAGAAACAACTGAAACATACTTCATAATGTATACGCTACTTCCATGTGTAGAACCAGTGTGTATACGCGATTTTATCAAAGCCAACCAGTGTACACATATGTAAATATTAATTCATAATTTTGCAGCTATTCCAGACTTCATTTATACCCAGATCATAACATTTACAGAATAACACATGCGTCAGTATTCAAATCTAGACTATACATGATCAAACCATATAATGATAATTCATTTCAAGTCTTAAGATCCCAATCCATCATTAGATCTTATCCCTCATCAACCGCTAAGGTTCATCCTTTGTTCAGATCAAGCAAAGCACCATAAGCCAATAACCTGCATACTAGATCTCATACTTCATTAGATATTCGATACTTGCACACCTTTCCCTAATGATCTTCTCCTCCTTATATAGTTTTAGGCCTTTCTAAATACCATGGATCAAAACCACTTAGGAATAATACCTTGGACAAAATACCTAGGACCAACACCTCAGACCAAATACCTTGGACCAATACCATGGATCAAAATACCTTGGACCAAATACCTCGGACCAAAAACTTAGTTCCAACATATGCGTGCTTTTCCTTTTATGAAAGTGCGTGTGTATGTATACACTACTTGTGTTCAGTGAACCTGAGTGTATACGTAGCTTGGTCAAGGTGAACTTGCGTATACCTCTCTTTCTTCATTCTCTATAGTCTGATCTGTAATTCTTCGTTGTTGACATGATGCACCATGATCTTTCATCTGAGTGAGTTGCCATCAAGGAAAACACCTGTATCACAATGCAAACAGACTATAAACTACACTTCCGGTATGTAGATCTGTGTGACAGGGGTTCTATGTGAAACAAGAGGGTGTCACAGTACTATAAGAAGCATGGAGGGAGATGTGCTATAGAAGGAGAGACCGTGTAGTGCAGCGAGAAAGTGACCGTTACTATCATTGTTCATGATTTGACAGTGAGGAGATGGTTAAGAGGAGCGGGGGGCGACATTCAAGGCTAAATTTAAGAGTGAAATCTTTGGAAATCTACCACCAATATAGCATTTATGGACTATTTTTGGGGGGGAATGGTCAAATTTGAATTCAAATTCACCTATAAATTACGCATGGCCATCCAGTGAAAAACACTTTTCAATCCTAGAAATTATGCATTGAGTTGTCGAGTGTTTATGAATCCTCAGTTTTACGCAGATGTGGTTGCTACTTCTGTATTTGAGAAGTTACTTGAAGACACCCAAAATTTTATCCACAACATAATGTCTGCACCAGTAGAGACAGCTAGTACTAGGGAAGTTGTCACCTTTGAGGGAACTTCTCCAGAGGTTGTGAGTATGGAGGTTCCAACCGAAGTGCCTATGGTGCCGAGGTCGCCAAGGTTGAAGCCTACGCCAATGAGGAAGGTCCCAAAACCAAAGTAATATAAGCAAAAGAATCTTGTTCCAGTGTGCGAGGCACCAAGGAAGCATGTCAATACATAAGACCAGAGGAGAAAAAACCTGAGCGCGAAGGAGAAGGGGAAAGTGGTGGATCTGGAGGTTGAGAAGGGTGAGAAAGATATAAAGATTGAGGGGGTGGACCCTATCTAGGTTGTCAAAGTAAATCCCTCCATGCAAGGGAAAAGTGAAGGTCCCGAAGGACCCAGATGCAAGATAGTTCCTCCTCAACACACCCCTGTTACCAAAGAATGTCACCTTTGAAGGTCTGCGATTGGCGTGGATCCCGCACTTGAAGCTAGAAGATTTGGATTTGACAAACCATGAGCAGTTCCCCCACCTAGCTACCAACACCTTCATGTAGAGGATATTCTACAAAGAGTATGGTGTCACTGTGTTTGAGTCTTTGGAATGGATTCACAGAGTCAACAAGTGTTAATTTTAGGTATGCTCTATGCTAGAGAAATTTATTTAAATCTTCACAGTTATCAATCACATCAAAATTAAGATAAATTGCAGATAGAACATAAATAGAAATTGCAGAAGACAAGCCAAGACAAGAGGACACAAGATGTGGTGCTAGCTAGGGACAAACCCCACAATGTGTGGGGAAACCCTTGATCAATTCTTCTTTTGTGTTCTTCAAAGTTCAGCAGAGAAAGAGAGAGAGAGAGATAGTACATTTACAACATAAGTCAACACTTTGACATATCTAGATCTATCATAGATCATTTCGTACAACGATGAGATCAGTTGAAGACATTCTACTTCAACTAATTCTCAAGGTGACTCCTTCACCTATCATCATGCTGCATCTGGTCCTCTTGTTGAACTACTGCATACTACACCATGCTGCATTAATCATGATAATCATCATGTTGCCCATGATAATATGCATCATCATCATGCTACAGTCCATCATGTTGCACTGAGTTCTTCCGAGACTATGAGATCACATCTATGTATGATCAATTTCAGTCATGATCTAGACTATGATCATTTTCACTATTCCTTGAGGTATGATGAGACCACCTCATGTTTTGATGATATAGTCTCCTTCTTTGTGTATGTCGAAAATCTCTGTTATGATGGAAACTTCTTCCATGACTCTGGAATACATCTTGTTGAGGCTGCTATAGGTATGTCATAGTGAAGGTAGTAGTAGATCACATGTAGACTTATCTTTTCTATCCATTTGAGGGCATCATCTATTATTACAGGTATGTTGAGAGGAGGCTGACTGAGATTTTGTTTCTCCTTATATTTGAGGACACAACAAAACCCTAGATTTATCCCATATAGAAATTAGGATCCATTTCCTTTGGCTGTAGCTTCATTTTCCTTACGGTGGCTTCATTTCTATGACTGTTGCTTTGACACCGTTGACTGCGGCTCCACTGCAGCTTCATTCCCTTGATGGTGTGATTTATTATAGTGGATAGATTTCCGACATTTATCCTGTAACTACTCTCCAAAACATCAGAAGTATCCGAGTTCGTATGACTGTCTTCGTGGCTGCATGTAGTGTCTTATTGTGGCTTCATTAACTGTGTATAAAGGTTTCCATGGATAGAGTAATGTTGTGCATATATATTTCCTTCATTATAGTGTATGGACTATGTGGATAAGATCCTTCATTACAACGTATAATCTGCATGGATGTCTTCAATGCCTACGGGATCAGGGCATCATTATAAGGCCAACATATTACTCTTGGTGTCTCACTCCTTCTCCAAAAACCCAAGACATTGAGAGGAGGAGATCACTTAAGAATGTGTGTTCAAATGACATCAAATCCTCATCTATTTATACCAAAAACATATAGGTTGAATAGACATGACATTTTGCCTTCTAGAGCCTACATAAGAGCTGGTCAGTTTGATAATAATTACATAATCAAATTAAATTCATATCTCCATAAATCTTAGGATCAATCCTACACCTCTCGATGAGAGGGATCCAATAAAAATATTAGCTACCATAAATAAGCTAACCCACATGGAGTTTGGGCCTAGTTACCAATTTAACACTCCCTCTCAACTAGGGATAACTCCATCCACTGATCCATATGTCCAACTATACTATCTCTACCATTAGTGCCTTCCACTGCTCTGCTCAACTAGCTCTGCTCCGCTCTGTTCTGCTCTGCTCTACTCTACTCTGCTGGCTCTGCTAAGCTCTACTGGCTGTACTCTACTTTGCTCAGCTATGCTAAGCTCTGTTGGCTCTGTTATGCTCTGCTCAGCTCTGTTGGCTCTACTCTGCTCAACTTAGCTCTCCTGAACTATGAAGAAGAAGAATTGATCGAGTATGTCTCATACCATTCTCCACTAACCTGAAGTCAGTCTCCGAGTGCATACCACTAGTCCCAGACTAGTCTAAATCAACCCAAAGCCAATGTCATAGTCGGTATTGTTTGGTCAATTTAGAGTGTCCTAAATTGTTGTATTAATTGTCAATCCGGGAGTCATAAATTTTTGAAGTGCAGCGCACTATATGTGCAAGATAAACTATTTCTTATTTTTTTTTCGTTTTTTCGTTTTTGTTTTGTTTTGGGTTTATTTCTGTTAACTCCCTAATGTGAGATGGAAATTCTAAAAGACAAGTATGATATAAATGTTCAACGCAATGATGTCTTTTAAAATGATTTTCAAAACTTCGATTTTTTTTTTAAAAACATGCGATGATGAAACTAATTCTTGAAAAGAGAGTGAAAATGTGCCACTATTCTAATTAAACAACAGTGAGCTAGTGACAATGAAACCCATTTATCCTTGCTACCATGAAAATATAAGAAAAACTGAACTCAAAGAAATCCAAGAATTGCAAGCAAAGTAAACTAAAATCACATTACATCAACTCATATTTTGACCCCTCACCATTCGACTTGCTCTGGCTTTAGGAGGTAATCATAAACAACTTGAACAATCTGATATCTAATTTGAAGAAAATAAAACTAATATCAAACTACACACTCATACTTCAATCCCTCACCATTCGACTCACTCTGGCTTTAAGAGGTAACTGAGAATGACATGAGCAATTCAATAACTAACTTGCAGAAAAATAAACTAATATCAAACTAGGCATTCATACTTCAATCCCTCACCATTTGACTCGCTCTGGCTTTAGGAGGTAACTGAAAATGACATGAGTAATTTAATATCTATCTTGCAGAAGAGTAAATGAGAAAAACTGAAATAAATAACACAGTGCTGGAACTAAAAACTAAAGGAAATGAAAATCAGCAGAAGGACAAGAATAATTCCATGTCATTAGTCGTTAGAAAACTATGTGCAAATTCCCGAGTTGCCTATTGTAATCTGAAACAAAAGAACTGATCAATTAACAGTATATGAAATGTGAAAAACTATGGACAGCTATCAAATGTTAATACCATAAGAAATGTGATATATATACAAGTGAATGATTATGGCATAAGAACATAAAGAAATAAAGCATGAAACTCTACAGTAATAAACAATACCTCGGCTTGTGCAGGAGCCCTCTGTACAATCCTCAGACAATCAATGATCAACCATGAATTGAGCTCAGAAACAGAGTCTTCTCATGTATCAGAATGCAGTCATAACACAGTGATAAAGTTACGGCACAGTGGGTTCGTTTACAATCAAAATTACATTACCAAAAAGCTAACTAATATGCATATGAGAATGCAATATTTATAACACAAGATAATATAACTGTTTTCCTACATTCTGTGCTGATACAAGACACGTAAACAACCACATCCCAAGATTTAGCACTATCGCTACCGTGAGGATTCAATCTTTGGAAGGTGGCTGTTGGATCCGATTCATGGAGCAGTCCATAGGTGTTAAATTGTTTCCCGAGATCTAGGAACAACCACACAAAGCTTCACGTGGTGAAAAACAGAGTTTTATCACCATAGGACTCTTGAGTTGAACACCGTTTTGCCCACCGTTGACTATGGCCTCTTTTGATGAATTCGACTGAGCCAATAGGACTCAGTCCATGTCCACATCGGTTGCAACTTGCCCATGTGGCTCAATTCACCTGAAGACACCTGCAATATAGACTTTGACAAAACAACTGCGGAAAGTGACAAGATTCTGCAGCTTATAAACAAAAATCTAGTTCAAATAGCAACACAAACACATAGTCAAGAAACCACTTTAAATGCCCTTTTTTAACTAATATGCAATGATACTGATGACTTAGGAGGTTCATATGAATGGGAAGAAGCTAGAAAAAGGTGTAGGAAAAATGCAAGTTTGAGACTCAACATACCCCCACTGTGAAGGTGTTGCATGTCCTCATGCAACCAAAATTTGGATTATCTCCCCTTCAAACCATATGTTCTGAAGCTTCTGCCAGTACATCCAGCCCTCTTCCTCTCTTTCTTGGTGCTGCTAACATCCTGGGCTTCTTCGTCAAGTATCTGAATTTAAGATTAACTAGTCCTCTACTTATCTTCTTGCATTTCTTCTTCAATTTTATGTTCTTTTTGTGCCATAGTCCCAGGTGTAGCATAGTGTTGTCATGGATGATCTTGTCTAGTCTGCTCTGCTCCTTGAGTGCTTCATTTTCATTTTTTAATATGTCGATTTAAAACCTCCAACTCAAAGATTTCTTGTTTCAATGATTGGACTGGGGCTTCTTGTGATATGTGAGGTTGAGTGGATGAAGTGTTGGGACCCATGGCTGTTCTTTCCAAGGATTCTATGTAATCATACACTTGTTGCTGCTTTGGATCTATTTCGGGTCTCTTTTTCCTAGGGCTATCCCCAAAATGTTGTGGAGGAGAATTAACTTCAAATTCTGGCCGAAAAGGACTCATGTCATCACCTTGAGGACTAGTTTCAACATTTGGCTGAGAATGAGGTGGACTACTGCTAGCTGGAGTTTTTTCAGGTGTTCCTTCTCCCAAATCAACAAAATGGGGTCCTTTCATTTGTGTTTTTCTCCATTTTCCCTTAAGCCTGCTTCTTCTTCTTACATATTGCGGACTACTGTCTTTTTCCTTCCGTTTTCCTTTCTCTTTCGTTTTTGCTATAGCTAACTGTTCCTGAAGGTGAACCAATCTCTCAAACCATACTTGATGGTCTTCTTCTGAGGAATGGGTTTGATGCACAACCTCAATGCTTTTTGTTAGCTTTTTACCCTCAGTCTCTTCCTTCCTCCTTTTTGACAGTATTTCTTCCCTATTAGTTTTCTCAACTGTGTTAGTAGGAGTCTTTTCCTTCTCCCTTTTAGACAATCTTTCTTCCCTACTAGTTTTCTCAACTGTGTTAGTAGGAGTCTTTTCCTTCCCCCTTTTAGACATTCTTTCTTTTCTCATAACTGTGTTAGTAGGAGGGCTTTGAGTTTTATCATCTGTTCTCTTTCTTCTACTTCTTTTTGATGTACTTCCTTCAGTGGTTTCTTGGGGTTCTTCAAAGAAATTTCTAATTAAAAAATGCTCCCAAGTATCCTTTTTCTCCTTTAATTGTTTTTCTATCAGGATTTTTATGAGACCATGGTGATACAAATGTGGTTCTACATCCCCTAGATGCTTTTGGATGGTTACAGACATCTTTTTCAAACTGTTTAGTAAGAAATATGGCAGATTAAGGATCTAGTTGTCTAGGAAATTCATTAATAGACGTGCATGATACATGTACATTGCTCCAAAACGTCCCTCATAGGTGATAAATTTTTGAATAACTAACAATAAGCTAACCCATTCTTCTTTTAAAACATGAACATGAATTCCCTTTTTGAAAACAGTGACATCCATACCTGGGTCACGTAAGATCACTCTCCAAGTTTCATCACCAATGCCCCGGTTCTTAAACCAGCTTTCACCTCCCTGGGGAAGTTTTGTGGCAGCTGCTATTGAGACTTCAGTTACTGTGAATTTTAGGTCTCCAATTTCCACCTCTAGTCCATCAAAAGACCTTGCAAAGGCCTTTGTAACCTCCCTATGGTAGCCTTTGAATTTCTAGATAAAACGTAACCACCTGGCCTTCTTCAATATATCTTTCACTTGTCGATATCCTTCAATAAATTTAGATCTCTCTAGTTCTGCCCTCAATAGCCGTCCCATACTTCCTTTTGTTCTTTAAAATTCATCTGAATTAGCAGAGATGGTCAGGTTTTATGAAGGAGACCAACAACTGTAAGCGGATATCAGAGAATAATTACATGGAATGAAGCAGAACAGAGAACAAAATGGGGTTAAGGCTTATGTGAGCATGGTGGAAATGAAGCCGTGAGGTCAATAGAACAGTAGGGGGAGCAAGTGCATCCGACGGTTTTTAAAATTGGGTGGCTGTAGAATGGACGCAAGCACGTTTATAAAACAGCTGCGGATTTTGTGCGGTTGAAAGAAGCCGTAGTCAAATCAACCATGATTCATAATGACAAATGGAGTGTGAGAATATTTCCAAACTTGACTTAAATCCAGGAATTTAATCATAAGACCGTTGGAAAATAAATGCATGGCTTATGGAGGAATGGCGTGGAATGAAATGGTTATAGAGGCGATTTTGTTTAACCATTGCATATAGTTGAGCTCGTGATGTAATAACTATGCAAAAATGTGTTAGAATACCATTTGAAATAAATTTTTGTTCATACCATTGGAATTCATGTCATTTTTCCTTAGTCTTCAATCAGTTGCTCCTCGTTGGTGCTTTTGAATGCCTTATGTCTTCATAATATATTCTCATACCTGCATTTGATTTCATGATTGTTGAACTAACATCTGACTGTAAAAATTTGTTTTTTTGAAAAACGGAGAGGTGGCTACAAAAACCAAACTGGCTGCGGAATCAATGAGAAGCTGCGGAAACTGAATTTAGCTATGGAAACTGACCTTAGCTGCGGAAACTGACCCAAAAAGCTTATAATTGAATGAGATGTATAAATGATGATTGACTGGATGGAAAATGGTCATAATTTTTTTATTAATGGAATGAAATGAATGAAATGGAGTTGAAATGAAGTGATGTGGAATGGAAATGAGATGGAGTGGAATGAGGATGAGGTGGAATGGAATGAAAGATGAGAGAGAGAATTTTTTTTTTTTGTAAAATATAGGGTGTCAGGAATTCCTGATTTTCGCCCTACATTTTCGGTATAAGGCTGCCAATCAATGATTGGTTTTCAGGCTTATACAATTTTTTTTTTTTTTTTTATTTGACAGAAAAGAACAAAGGCTAGGCTGGTGGAGAAGAAGGATTCTTCTTCACCAGCACTATTGCAGAATTATCTTGAAACATTTTGACAAATTCCTCTTTTGAGAGTGGCTTATGATAGATCTTTAATCTATGGCCATTCACAATAAGAGGAGTTTGAGATTCAACAATGGTCTTGATTCTTACCATTCCATTGCTAAAGACTTTGTCAGTCTCATATGGCCCAAGCCAATGAGTCTAAAATTTGCCTTTAAAGTCTTTAAACTTAGAATCAAATAGCAATGCCCAGTCCCCTTCTTGAAACTTTTTCTCTTTGATGTATTTGTCATGCCACTTAGCTCTCTGATATTGAACTAGATCAGTTCTTAGGATTGCTTCTTGTCTGATTTCATCTAGCTCATTCAACTGCTCCATTCTATGCTTTTGGGTTTCCGATAGATCCATCCCCAACTGAACTGCCATCTTGAAGGTTTTGACTTGGAACTCAATGGGGAGCAGGACTTCTTTCCAATAAACAAGTTCATAGGGTGAATGTCCTGTTGTATTTCTCCATGTAGTTCTGTAGGCCCACAAGGCTTCAAGAAGCCTTTCTGCCCAATCTCTTCTACGTAGATGAACAGTTTTGGTGATGATACTTTCAATAACTTTGTTTGTAGACTCCACTTGGCCATTTGTTTGCAGATGGTAAGGAGTAGATTTCATCTGCTTGATTTTGTATTCTTCCATCAGCTTCTCCACCATGTTGGATGTAAATTGACTTCCCTGATCTGTCACAATTTCTCTTGGGACACTAAAGCGAGTAAAAATATCTTCATAAAGAAAACTAACAACTAAATTTTCAGTAGCAGAAAGTAATGCTTTGGCTTCTACCCATTTAGTGACATAATCAGTACATACCAATATATACTTCTTTTGTTTAGATGGTGGATTAATATGTCCAATGAAATCGAATGCCCATTTTTCAAAGGGTTCGATGAGTACCTGTGGCTGTAATGGCATTTCATTTGAAAGAGTCGGTTTCCCTACTCTTTGGCAGTTGTCACACCTTTTGACATATTCTTTTGTATTTTTGAAGAGGGAAGGCCAATGATATCCTAAACAAAGGATTTTATAGGCCGTCCTTTTGTTAGCAAAGTGTCCGCCGCATGGTACATCATGACATGCCTTGAGGATGTCAAGTATTTCATCTTACCTAACACATCTTCTGATCACAAAATCTGGCCCTGTTTTAAACAATTCATTAGAAATCCATGAATATTTTGAACTCTCCTGAATAATCTTTCTTCTTTTAGTAGGAAATAGATGTGGAGGTAGTTTCCCTTTAACCAAATAGTTAGCAATATCTGCATACCAAGGAGTCTTAGTAGTTACTACAAACAAATATTCATCAGGAAACTTATCCTCTACAGGAGAATCCTCTTTAGTATTTTGGATCCTAGACAAGAAATTAGCTACTGTATTTTGTTTCCCTGGTCTATCCAACACAGTAATATTGAATTCTTGTAACAGTAAGAGCCATCTTGTAACTCTGTCATTAGTAACAGGTTTGTTCATTAGATATCTAATAGCAGAATGATCAGTATGGATAAAAGTTTCATAGCATGTTATATAATGTCTAAACTTATTGATTACATGAACAACAGCTAAGAACTATTTTTCAGTCACAATATAATTCAACTCAGTGGGAGTCAAATTTTTACTGGTATAATAAATGGCATAAGGAACTAAATCCTTTTGACCCAACATGGCTCCTAGATTTGTATTTGAGGCATTTGTAGAAATATGGAAAGGGAGTTTCCAATTTGGTCCTCTCAATATAGGTGCTTCAGATATTCTTGTTTTCAAAGTTTCAAAGGCTTTTTGACAATCAGGATCCCATTTGAATTCACAGTCTTTTGTAAGCAATTTGAAGAGTGGAGATGCTATTTTAGTGAAGTTTTCTATAAATCTTCTATAGTATCCAGTGAATCCTAGAAAACTTCTAACATCTCTTTGACAATTTGGAATAGGCAACTTGGAGATGACTTCAACTTTTGATCTATCAACTTTAATCCCATCTCCTGAAATGTGATGTCCCAAAACAATACCTTCAGTAAACATCATAAAAAAAAAATTATGACTTAATGAAAGATTTGTCTCTTTACATCTTATAAGTACTTTTTCCAAATTCTCTCATTCTTCTTCAAATTAGTCACCATAAACTGTAAAATCATCCATATAAACCTCTACACAATCATGGATTAAATCAGAAAAAATTCCTAGTACTTCTCTTTGGAATGTTGCAGGTGCATTACATAATCCAAAAGGAAGCACTCGGTAAGCAAAAGTTCCCCATGGACAAGTAAATGTGGTCTTATCTTGATCTTCAGGTGCTACCTAAATTTGATTGTAGCCACTAAAAACATCCAAGAATGAAAAGTACTTTTTGTGTTGGGTATACGACCAAAGTCCCACATTGACTAGAAGTGGGGAGGATCATGGGTATATAAGGATGGACAAATATCTCCATTGGAATGAGGCCTTTTGGGGTATTTCCAAAAGTAAATCCATGAGGGCTTAGGCCCAAAGTGGACAATATCATACTATTGTGGAGATATGTGGTGTCCAGAGTTCCTACAAGTGGTATCAGAGCCAAGTTCAAAGTTAGCCAAGTGGATGAATCCTTGGAATGCCGAACGAAGGTGGTGAGCCTCGGTAATATCACGATGGGATCCGTGGATGAGCTCGGTTAAACAGGTGGTGTGCTCCGAATTCTTCATGGTTCAAAGTTAGCCAAGTGGATGAATCTTTGGAATGTCGAACGAAGGTGGAGAGCCCTGGTAATATCACGATGGGATCCGTGGATGAGCTCACTTAAACAGGGGGTGTGCTCTCGATTCTTCATGGTTCACAGTTAGCCAAGTGGATGAATGGATAATCGTTCGAGGGGAGGCTCGATGGTCCTTTGTTCGAGGGGAGGATTGTTGGGTATACGACCAAAGTCCCACATTGACTAGAAGTGGGGAGGATCATGGGTATATAAGGATGGAAAAATATCTCCATTGGAATGAGGCCTTTTGGGGTAAGTCCAAAAGAAAATCCATGAGGGCTTAGGCCCAAAGTGGACAATATCATACCATTGTGGAGATATGTGGTGTCCAGAGTCCTTACATTTTGCCTGTTAGTGCATCTAATACCTGATCGATAAAGGGCAAAGAAAAGTGATCCTTCAAGGTTGCTTTATTCAATTCCCTGTAATCAATGCATACTCTCCATTTACCATTCTTTTTAGGTACTATA
>APFE031360919.1:2734-21489 GCA_000404065.3 Pinus taeda | reverse complement strand
TGACTTCAAAACCTTTATTGATTAAGAGAATCTTCCTCAGATAATACTTTGCTTTGAGGCATCTAGTAGAAGGTTTTTCTAAAACTCTACCAGATCTGAGTTGTACATCATTGAGAGGAACAATCATATAGGTAGGAAATTGTTGTCCTTCTACCATGTAAGCATTTTGAGGATTTTTATTATTGGGATTTGGCAATGGCTGGGAAGGTAGTTGATTTGATTTTTGTTGGAATGGAAGCAAGAGTTGAGAACTTTGTTAAGGAGTTTGTTGTTGTTGTGGGAATGGTAATGAAATTTGTGGATTTTGATTTGGAAGTTGTGGAGCTTGTTGATTTGGAAAGGATGGAGGATATTGATAAAATTGAGCAAACCTCCCATAATTATTTTGCATACCTTGTACCCATGATTGATATGGATTTTGAGATTGGGGCCAAGGTTGTTGCCAAGGATTCCAATTTGGCGGGGGTTGAAAGTTCATAGGATTATTGAACCATTGATTTTGTTGCCCCTGCCATGGTCTCCTTGTAACAAAACAGAGAGATTCCACTGAATTTGGATCTTCTTGAAAGACAACTTTGAGGCCAGGAATTGAAGGACAATCCTTGGTCTCATGGCTTTCCGAGAAAATCATACATGTTTCTACAACTTTTGCATCCAAGGGACATTCCCTTAGAGCATGTTTCTTCCTACATTTTGGACAAAATATGGCCAAAGCTTCAGCTTCTGATTTCTTCTTGTTTTGTATTTTAAGGGTGTCTAGTTGCTCACTAAGGCTCCTTAAAATATTAGTTTTGAACTCATCAAGAATATTGCCAATCTCTGTCCTACTTACTGAATTGGTTGCAGATTTGTTTGCTCTAATCAGAGAAGGATCTCTAGGCCCTTTTGCAGTTTTAGATTTTCCTCTTGAGAGATGGACACATAGTTCTGCTATGTCATGAAGTGGAAGTTGAGAGATATCTCCCTTTCCCATCATGTTTAAAATGCCTATCCATTCATCTCTAATGGCTTTCAATAGAAGGGATTTCAAGGTTTTTTCATCTAGATTGCTCATTTTTGCTCTCTTTAAGTTGTATTGAAATATTTCGAGTAGGTCCTCCAAGTTTGCATCATCTTGAATACCTCATCCTTATGATTAGTGGGCATGCAATAGTCTAGGTATCTATCCAAAAATGTTTGTTTCATATCATTCCAACTATTAATAGACTAAGTGGCTAGTCCCATGAACCATTTCAAAGCAGCTCCTTTTAATGTTGAAGGAAACAGTTTGAGTTTTTGAGAGTCCTCCATATAATCATATGTTCGACACAAGACTCCAAACTCAAATAGAAATGTTTTGGGATCCTCACTTCTCAACCCATGAAATTTTGCGAGGACAGATGGTGAAATATTTTTCATTGTTGTATGGGTTTCCTCATCAGCTATAGGGAATCCAAATGAGTTATCCCCATCCCTATTTCCTCTGTTGTTACCTCTTCCTCCTCCATTTCCTCTTCCATTGTTTCCTCCTCCTCTACCTCTACTTCTACCTCCAAATCCATCTACTACTTCCTCTGTCATGATAATTTCTTCAGAGTCCTCTGGTTCTTCTATTAAGGGGGGATGAGAGGGAGTTTCTTCCTTTTCTTCTTCAGGTGATTCTACTTCTTGAATTACAATATGCTCTCCTGTAGAAGTAAAGAAAGGGTCTTCCTCTAAATGAGATTTGGTAGATGGTGTAGGAGACTCCTCTAATTCAGCTACTCCTTGAATTCCAAGAATCTTAAGGCTAGGGGTAGATGGTGGTGAATCTTGAAGAAGATGGAATTGTGAAAATCAAACTCTTGGCTCTAGCTATAAACCTTCCCCTAGAATCTCTTGCTCTATGCATGTCATTTTTTTATTTTTAAGTTGGGCTAATAATTCTCTTTCTGATCTTCTAGTTTACACTAGGTGCAAGAAGAGAGCATACTTAAGAAATTATTGAACCAATAAATCTCTTTTCTGATCCTCCAGATCACACTAAGTGCAAGAGGAGAGCATACTTCAAGAAGTTATTGATTTTTCCCTTCTTTTTATTGTTTTGTTTTAGGAAATTGGCTACCTAGTTACACTTCCCCGGCAACGGCGCCAAAATGTTTGGTCAATTTAGAGTGTCCTAAATTGTTGTAATAATTGTTAATAAGGGAGTCGTAAACTGTTGAAGTGCGGCACACTATATGTGCAAGATAACCTATTTCTTATTTTTTTGTCGTTTTTGAGTTTTTGTTTTGTTTTGGGTTTATTTCTATTAATTCCCTAATGTGAGATGGAAATTCTAAAAGACAAGTATGATATAAATGTTCAAGGCAATGATGTCTTTTAAAATGATTTTCAAAACTTCAAACTTTTTTTTTAAAAACATGTAATGATGAAACTAATTCTTGAAAAAAGAGTGAAAATGTGCCACTATTCTAATTAAACAACAGTGAGCTAGTGACCATGAAACCCATTTATCCTTGCTGCCATGAAAATATAAGAAAAACTGAACTCAAAGAAATCCAAGAATTGCAAGCAAAGTAAACTAAAATCACATTACATCAACTCATATTCTAACCCCTCACCATTCAACTCACTCTGTCTTTAGGAGGTAATCATAAACAACTTGAGCAATCTGATATCTAATTTGCAGAAAATAAAACTAATATCAAACTACACACTCATGCTTCAATCCCTCACCATTTGACTCGCTCTGGCTTTAGGAGGTAACTAAGAATGACATGAGTAATTCAATAACTAACTTGCAGAAAAATAAACTAACATCAAACTACGAATTCATACTTCAATCCCTCACCATTTGACTCGCTCCAGCTTTAGTAGGTAACTGAAAATGACATGAGTAATTTAATATCTATCTTGCAGGAGAGTAAATGAGCAAAGCTGAAATAAATAACACAGTGCTGGAACTAAAAACTAAAGGAAATGAAAATCAGCAAAAGGACAAGAATAATTCCATGTCATTAGCCATTAGAAAACTATGTGCAAATTCCCGGGTTGCCTATTGTAATCTGAAACAAAAGCACTGATCAGTTAACAGTATATGAAATGTGAAAAACTATGGACATCTATCGAATGTTAATACCATAAGAAATGTGAAATATATACAAGTGAATGATTATGGCATAAGAACATAAAGAAATAAAGCATGAAACTCTACAGTAATAAACAAGACCTCGGCCTGTGCAGGGGCCCTCTGCACAATCCTCGGACAATCAACGATCAACCACAAATTGAGCTCAGAAACAGAGTCTTGTCATGTATTAGAATGCAGTCATAACACAGTGATAAAGTTACGGCACAGTGGGTTCCTTTACAGTCAAAATTACATTACCAAAAAGCTAACTAATATGGATATGAGAACACATTATTTATAACAGAGGATAGTATAACTGTTTTCCTACATTATGTGCTGATACAAGACACGTAAACAACCACGTCCTGAGATTTAGCACTATGGCTGCCGTGAGGATTCAATCTTTGGAAGGTGGTTGTTGGATCCGGTTCATGGAGTAGTCCACAGGTGTTAAATTGTCTCCCGAGATCTAGGAACAACCACGCAAAGCTTCACGTGGTGAAAAACAGAGTTTTATCACCGTAGGACTCTTGAGTTGACCACCGTTTTGCCCACCGTTGACTATGGCCTCTTCTAATGAATTCGATTGAGTCAATAGGACTTGGTCCATGTCCACGTCAGTTGCAACTTGACCATGTGGCTCGATTCGCCTGAAGACACCTGCAATATAGACTTTGATAAAACAGCTGCAGAAACTTGGGCTGGCTGCGGAAAGTGACAAGATTCTGCAGCTTATAAACAAAAATCTAGTTCTAATAGCAACACAAACACATAGTCAAGAAACTACTTTAAATGCCCTTTTTTAACTAATATGCAATGATACTAATGACTTAGGAGGTTCAGATGAATGGGAAGAAGCGAGAAAAAGGTGTAGGAAAAATGCAAGTTTGGGACTCAGCAGGTACCACTCCTACAACTGGTCCCAAACCAGTCTCAACCGACCCAAAGTTAGTGTCATAGTATGTACCACTGTCACTGGTCCCAGACTAGCCATGCACTGACCCAAGGTCAATCTCAGAGTATGTACCACTGGTCCTAGACCAGTCTCAATCGATCCGAAGTCAGCATCAAAGTAGTTACAACTCTTTCAACTGGTCCCAGACTAGTATCATTGATCCCACATCAATGAAGGTCATCCTAGCATAGGGAGTATTGTAGATACAACGGTGCGTCCATTGGTACTACTATGGTCCCTATCCTCATTTCCTTGCTCATTGATCATGTGAGAGGTACTTCCCGTGAGTCCCAGACTGCATTGGTAGGATGCCTTGATAGGAGAACTTAATCAATCCCATCCTCACAGAAGAACTAATCATCCTGCTACAATTTTGTCATGGAGAACACGTCATCTAGACCTCAGAGGAGAAATAATCATACTACTACACAGGAGAGAGAATCATCCTATCCCACAAGAGAGCGAATCATATTGTTCCAGTGCGCACCACCATGGGAGGGTGAGTCACCCTATGGTCGTATGTTGTTCCAGTAAGAATCACAAGCCCCTAGAGCTCCCAAAGCTCAATGTATGCAACATGTAGGACCCTTTTACAAGGGTCTCTCGATGACTCCAAGTCGTACGGGAAAATCACAGATTTGATCTTTCCCTATGGCTTTTTAAAAATGTCAGCGACCTATACAATATTCTTCATGTGATGGAGCCTCCTTGCTCATCGACTTACCATATCCTAGATAAGGCAGTATTTGATGTCTATCTGTTGGAGCAATCGTCGAATACAGGATTCCTTAATGATCAAATCCCACCTCCAGTTGTCACAGAGAATCACAGTGGCATTCATCATGTGTATAAATAGCTCACTGAAGAGCTTTCGCAACCAAACTGCCTCACAAGAGGCCATACTAGAAACAATGTATTCTGCCTTGGCAATGCTCAGAGCCACCGACTTTTGCTTCATGCTCATCTAGGATATCAAGGTAGATTCCAAAGAGAAACAACACTGAGAAGTTCTCTAGTGATCCTCCACATTGCCTGCCCACTCATCATTCAAATAATCATGTGGTTTCATATTTCCGACAGTGTATCTCAATCCATGAGAGATTGTGCCTTGAAGATATCTCAAAATATTCTTGGCACCAATCCAGTGAGGCTCAACCAAATCTGAGCTCCCCATGCTAACTACAAAACATATGCCCGAATGGAAGTTCACTAAGAACTTTCCTAAATCTGGTTCGACATCACTACTGTATAACTTCTAAAAGTTAAGATCCTCATGGTAGTCATAGGTTTGCAGTTTATCTTTCCACATTCAGAATGCAACTCCCTCTGTCTTCTATGAATGAGAGGGTCTGCTCCTGTTAGACATAGGTGCTGGTATGAGAGGTCTGTCATTCACAACCTTTGGATGGTTTGGATCAATTTCACTCCTAGTGAATCTCAGCTTCATCAGACCACTGTTGATCCTCTCATACTATGCCCGAGGTGTTTTGCTTCAAGCCATAAATGGCTTTCTACCACCTACATACACGAGATTCCCCATCATGAATTTCAAACTCCTTGGGTTGTTGCAAACCTGTGGACCTGTTGCATGAGGGGAATGGTCCCCTTATAAAATTTTCCTTCGGTACATCTCAAACATGTACCTTCATGCTCTTTTTGAATTCAAGCATCCCTGTCACCATCTGACTCACATATCTTCGGTGTTGTGTCAATGGACATAGTCCCCAGTGGTCTTCCTGAAACTTGAGACAACCCTGAACTCAAAAACATCTTTGAAAAAACTATTTTGAAACATGTACATTTCCATCAATGAGTGCCACCCTGGACCTTTGACTTCCATTGTTGAAATGGACACCAAGTTTTTCTTGTGATCAAGTACATAAAAAGAGATTATGGGGTTCCTTGCTTTCTTTGAAGAATTGACCATTTCCTTGATGAGTTGCATTACCAGTCATTCCTTTGATCATTGAAGATGTCCCTGGAATGATTATTATCTTCATCAAGAGATGTTTTTTCCATTCGGACACTCCTTTGTATGATGGCTAAACTGATTGCAACCAAGGTATCTGCCTTTTCTTCCACCCTTAGATTCGTACTTCCCATGAAATGATCTTTACGAAGGTGATCAGAAACTTCTATTGCGCCATTTTGATAGTATTCTCTACTTCCACTTCACCCTTGGTGAATTTGAAGAGGGATCAGGAACCCATTTATCCTTTTATCCTTGTCCCAACTGCCTTTGGTGATTTCTCTTTCACTCTTGCTTGGGTAGTGTCTTCACCTCAGCTCTGATATCATGTTAATTTTAGGTATGTTCTATGCTAGAGAAATTTATTTAAATTTTCATAGTTAGCAATCACATCAACATTAAGATAAACTACAGATAGAACATAAATATAAATTGTAGAAGACAAGCCAAGACAAGAGGACACAAGATGTGGCGCTGGCCAGGGACAAACCCCACAATGTGTGGGGAAACCCTTGATCAATTCTTCTTTTATGTTCTTCAAAGTTCAGCAGAGAAAGAGAGAGTACATTTACAACAGAAGTCAACACTTTGACTTATCTAGATCTATCGTAGATCATTTCGTATAACGATGACATTAGTTGAAGACATTCTACTTCAACTGATTCTCAAGGTGACTCCTTCACCTATCATCGTGTTGCATCTAATCCTCTTGTTGCACTACTGCATATTGCACCATGCTGCACTAATCATGATAATCATCATGTTGCCCATGCTAATATGCATCATCATCATGGTGCAATCCATCATGTTGCACTGAGTTCTTCCAAGACTATGAGATCACATCTATGTATGATCAATTTCAGTCATGATCTATACTATGATCATTATCATTGTTCCTTGAGGTATGATGAGACTGCCTCATGTTGTGATGATATAGTCTCCTTCTTTGTGTATGTCGAGAATCTTTGTTATGATGGAAACTTATTCCATGGCTCTGTAATACATCTTTTTGAGGCTGCTACAGGGATGTCATAGTGAAGGCAGTAGTAGATCACACGCAGACTTGTCTTTTCTATCCAGCCAAGGGCATCATGTTTTATTAGAGGTATGCCGAGAGGAGGCTGACCTAGATTTTGTTGCTCCTTATATTTGAGGACACAATAGAAATCTAGATTAATCCCATATAGAAATGCAGATCCATTTCCTTTGACTTCGACTTCATTGTCCTTACTGCGGCTTCATTGTTACCCTTACTGTAGCTTCATTAACATGACTGCGGCTTTGACACCCTTGACTGCGGCTCCACTGCAGATTCATTCCCTTGATGGTGTGATTTATTATAGTGGACAGATTTCCGACATTTATCCTATAACTGCTCTTCAAAACATTAGAAGTATTTGAGTTCGTATGACTGTCTCTGTGACTGCGCATAGGGTCTTAATGCGGCTTCATTACCTATGTATAAAGGTTTCCATGGACATCATAATGTTGTGCATATATATTGCCTTCATTATAGCGTATGGAATGTGTGTATAAGATACTCCATTACAACATATAATCTACATGGATAAGGTCTTTCATTACAGCGTGTAGATTTTTTGCTTAACGTATAGGGACTGCGTGGATGTCTTCAATGCTTGCAGGATTAGGGCATCATTATAAGGCTAGCATATTACTCTTGGCATCTCACTCCTTCTCCAAAAACCAAGACATGGAGAGGAGGAGATCACTCAATAATGTGTGTTCAAATGACATCAAATCCTCATCTATTTATACCAAAAACATATAGGTTGAATAGACATGAGATTTGGGCTTCTGGAGCCTACATAAGAGCTGGTTGGCTTGATAATAATTACATAATCAAAATAAATTCATGTCTCCACAAATACTTATCGGAATTGGATGATCTTAGGTTCAATCCTACACCTCTTGATGAGAGGGATCCAATAAAAATATCAGCTACCATAAATAAGCTGACCCACGTGGAGTTTGGTCCTTGTTTCCAATTTAACAACAAGGCAAGGCTGTTGAACCTGTTGTGGGTGCCGCACTACCATTGCTCAAATATAAACTTGATCATCATTAAGAAGCTGCTATGCTTGGTGCATGACAGGTGCTTGTCATTAAACGCATCGATCCCCATCACTAATATGATGATCCATTGGATCATGCTATTGCCACATTTAGGACTGAATCTGGCTAAAGCATTTGGTGGAAAGACGAGCAAGTGTGACCTCACTAAGAAGATGAAGGACACGTTTAAACTTGTGAAGAAGCCACGTGGGTACTCAATTACTTCCATTACTGACCCCGCAGTAAGGGTTTCCATACAAATTCAGGCTGGAAAGGTTATGAGAAAGTTTTGTGTGGATGAGGCGTTGGCACCAGTGGTTTCGTTGGCAGCATAGTGCGTGAAGGGCATATAGTTCAACTGGGTGCGCTATTTGTGCAGTGAGTTCTTCGCAAAATACAGAGAGTCACAAGATGACAGTAAGACATTCCACTATTCATGGTTGTTGCTCTTGATAGTGCTCGTTGCGTGGGATTTGCCAAAGGACAACTAATTTCCTCAAGTGGAGAAAGATTTACCACCAAATATTTTGCACAGGTCATAGAGAGAAAATTATTTTGGGCACTGATAAAGGTGAGCATTCGCACGACCATCAACGAGAAGTCGTGGTTGTCACCAACCATGTTTGAGCAACTTTCGGGGTACCTGAAGTTCAAAGTGTACTTCCACCATGTCTACATCTAGGCGTGAAAGGACCCTGAGCAGAAATGGTTCAACCTACCATACCTTACTACAGATGATGTTATTGAAGAGATCATTAAGTGTTAGCCAACAGAGTGCCATTCCCCTTATGACCTGACCACATAGACTAGCAAGTTTGTGAAGAAGAAGAAAAAGGAAGCAACCAAGCATAAGGTTGAGCAGTTGGCTGAGAAGAGGAAGAAAGAGGCTAAAGAAAAGGCCCAAGTAGAAGTGGAGCACGCTGCGAAGGAATAGGAAGAGCAGGAAGAGCACGACTCCGAAAGAAGTCAGAAGTATCCTTCACCCAAAATGGAGGAGGAAGAGTAGTCAGAGCATGGCAGCGGTGAGTAGCAGGAAAGAACTCCCTTCTGAGTAAAGTAGTACAGGGAGCAGGAAAAGGAAGGATCATGAAAGAAGATGAAAGCCCCCAAGTCATCACTAGATCCGATTACTTTGATGGATGGTGACTTGGATGCAATTGGAGACAAGGTGCAAGATACAACAACAAACCTACTGTAGTAGTTTGAGCAGCAGCAAAAGAAGGCATTGTGCACCATCCAGAAGGATCTACTTGAGCTGCAAATCTAGACAATGAGAATCCTGGAAGGTGCAGGACAGAGTAGCATGGCATCAACTAGTTTGGCATCGGGGACCACTTAACCAACAAAGATGGTTCGGTCATTGGTTCTTTGTGTAGTCACATTGCTTGATGGAGCTTTGAGCATGGAGGCTACCGCTGACAAGGCTTTTGTCAGTTCTTTGAAGAATATTGGCCTCAACCTGGTTGCGCTCCCCAACGAGTTTCTTCACACACTGCAAACATGTGTGATAGTAAAAGTTAAGGCTTGGGAGTAGCACACACTAAGCCTAATTAGCACATACAAATTCAAAAAAGAATAGATGTTCGTGGAAAAATTAGCAGTGCTAGAGGCCCAGAAGAAAGTTTAGGTGTAGAACAACCAACTTGTAGCCATGGTAGTTGAGGCATGCAGAACAATCTCTGAATTGCATATCTAGAAGGAAGCGTCATTGGAGGCAAAGATTAGGAAGTTGGTTGCAGGGTGTGTGCAATGCAAAGACAAAAGTGGCCAAGGTTCAGTTTGAACTAAACCTGAAAATCACAGAGTTAGAGTTGAAGTCACAACCTTCAACTCTGCCAGAGGTCAGAGAATAATGCATAGCCAATGTGAAGGATGGAGTCGCAGCAGTGGATGTCGCAGTGGTGGATTGCACCACTCTCTTCAAGCAATCCATGGAGGTAGTCATGACTTTGTAAGAAGATCATAACCTATAGAGTTTAAACACTGAGGCTCATGAACTGTAGTAGTAGTATGATGAAGTGAGAGTGATGACATGCACCATCGCTATAGCACAACGATTGGACAAGCTATATGAGGCAAAACAGTTTCTTAAATAGGTGGAAGCAGCGAAGAGGAAAGAGGCAGTCCTCAAGGCTAGATTGGGGCCTTGGCTGGATGAGGCCTATGTTATCTCCGCCAACATTGAGGAGAAGTTGTCAATCCTACATATAATGCAACAGAAAATCAAGGAAGACAGTACGAGACCAACAACAAAGCAGTTGGTGGAATAGATCAAACAGGCAGCCACGCAAAGTGTGGCTGAGGTAGTAGTGGCACAAGTAGAGTTGGGAGGTCTCTGCAGTAAGATATTTGTGCCAGTAGAGTGACTTGCAGGTGAGCCATGATCTTTGTGTTGGTGGCCTATCGGGATAGAGTGCCCTAGGGTCAATTTTGGGGCAAAAATCCCAAGTTTTGTTGTATAAAATGTAAAGTCTCCACAAGTTGTGGTCATGGAACTGTAGATAGTAAAGTGACATAAAGGGTTTCACCCTTCTTTTATGTAAGATGTGTCGGCTTTTATAGATCTACCTATGGTCCGCAAACCATGGGATTGTATAAGTAGGAGAGTCTTGGAGAGCCTTAGAGAGTCTAAGGCATAACGATTGATGATGAGGATGAATGTAATGGGTCAGTAGGCAAAAAAGAGAAGAATTATTAGAGTAGAAGAGAGGCTCTACAGCTATGTGCATAGAGGCCTAGAGTAGAGTCCGCAGCTGAGTGCGCGGACGCCTGTAGATAAGTGCACAAGGAAGTCTTAAGTCTGTAAGCAGAACTGAAGTATTAATAAAGAGATTATTCCAGAAATTCCCATTTTAATCTATCTACTTTTGTTATGAATGAATGCACTATTATGTTATGATGAATGATGGGTTTATGAATTAATACTATATCGATGCATGACTTTACATGATTTATATTATCCTATGAATGCAGATAATAATAATTGTTTACATGAAGAATATCTTGTTGCATGTTAAAGTTATCGAACGCTTAAACCGATATGGGTAAATACAGGATAAAGGGTAATCATAGAGGCACATAACTGGTTGAATCACCTGTTTAGGGTCCAAAAAAGACCATCGTGAACATTCGCAAAGTTATAGAAGTTGCTTAAGGGAAGTTATATCAATAAGCCCTAAAGGCTTATTGATCTGCATGAAGGCAGGTTTAGGGAATAAAATGACATTACACTAATCTTTGGGTGTGGAAACTTGGTTCCATCATCCCCCCATATTGCTTTGGGTGAGGCTTCAGTCCGTGCTCCATGGGTTGATGCTAAAAGGGCCAATAGTGTAGGGATTTGTTTTGCAAAACTAACTCTGAACCTAGGTCAGGACCCACTAAGCCAACAAAACCGTACCCCACATTTACTCTCTTTTACAAGTTCACCAAGGTAAACATGAGATGAGAGTTATTATAGATGACCCAACATTCAAGTTCTAGTTATAGAAGTGGGGTCTACTATCCTGAATCTTACTGCAACATTCCAAGGACACATGATCACCCATACCTCAGACAAATTTCACTGGTGACCATTCCATGAGCTCGAACCACCCTTTCACCCACTCTGCCTCCTAGCCACACTCATGCAGGGTAGTGCATGTAGCTAGAAGGCTCTAGCCGCAGTCATAAGCTTCCCTCCATGTGGCCATAGCCAAAATTCTCTAGTTAAGAGGGTGCGATAGAAGCTCTGTTCTAGATTTTTGGGCTAGTCTTTAGGCCAACTGCCCAGATATGCCCAAAACTCTGTCAATAAGTTTTGTGTGTTTGTATACTTAAGGCCCTAATCCTGCTCCAAACTTGATAAATACATGATGATCATTTCTACAAACACTTGGTAAACATAACACCTACAAGTCATGAATGCATATATGTTCACTGTATCATTAGTTTCATCAGACAATTGTCAAGAAGGCTTACTTTCCTCATTATTTCATGCATTCAAATATATAACGAAGAGCCCATCAAACTATCGAATAGATCCATGACAAGGGTGCATCTTATACCAAGAGTTATACCATGTCTGTAACCAACATTTAACCATAATGAAGCCATGACAAATCAGTCATAAAACCAACATAATAACCAATAAATATTCTTATTGATCTTAATAAGAAATAACACATAATAACAAATGCATACAACCAACCAAGTCAAGGACTTCCATGTACCACATGACCATAGATTGTGCTGAACCAAATCTTTCTTTCATCCAATAAACCATGTGCCATATTCTAAGCATGACTATGGGATCACATGGGATAAACTTAAACAGACCAAATAGGGATTCCAGAGGCTAAACCACCTCAACCTTTAACCATAGTGATTTCACCTAAATCGGTCTAGAAATCACCAAAGCCAACACAAGCTTGGATGCCTCATAATTTTTTCACCATACCAAGAGGAATTTTCCTATCTTGACCCACCTTTGAAGAGTTCCAGGAGAAACCCATCTCCACCCTCAACAATTGGGAATTTTCCTGAGACCACCTCAACTAGTATATGAAATATACCGAACATATAAAGCTTAACCAAAACAAAGAACCCGCTACATAATGGCTATCCAAGAAATGGAAAAGGCAAGATTGTACATCACTGTCAATCTAAGAAATTCCCATGCCAATGACAACAAACATGAATAATAAACCAATGCATAGACCATGCATCAAATCCTAACATGCTAAATTACACATGCACACTGTTACTTGAAAATTCATAGCTATTTTCTACCCTTGCTTTCTTTTTTCCAAACTTCTCTTGCACTCCCTTGCTTGTTCCTTGATTTTTCTCTCCCTTGGAGTTTGATTAGTTCCTTAGAAAAACTAAACTTTTCAAAGTTGAAAATTGATCAAAAGTTGTCAATTGTTTCTCTGGTACCTTTTAATCATTGATGTCTAGTGTCTCTTCCATTCCCTTTTCTCTTTTCTTTCATTTTCCTTTATTTTCTCTTCAATTCCCTTGCATGCATATTCTTGTCTCTTCATCTTCCTTTTCTCCTACTTCCTTTATTTCTTGAATTAATTGCAATTTATTGCCATTTTCCTTCTTCCAATGGCAATGTTAATTTCCATAGCCATTAATAACCAAAATTGACCCAAATGTGATGTTTTCCCCCTCCATCAACTTGGAATACATGTCCCATGACATTGGTTGATTTTTGCCTTTTTACATGGAAATATAACCTGGGGTTGTTACAATGAAGGAGAGCATCAAGAAAATTGAACATGTGACCTCTCAATAGCAAATTAAGGTGATTTAATGATGAGTACTCGACCAACTGAGTGCCTAACCATTGATGGGGCTAGAATGAAAAGGACAATAAAAGATAATTAATAATTTCGTCTCCTCAAGATTTACGTTGTAATTTTTTTGAATTATTTATGTGAGTTATATTTGACTCTCAGAACCATACCATACCATCAACACATGCATCTACTATAACCATGTCAAATTTTAGTGCATACAAGCACAAAATGAAAAAATTTCAATGTTGGCCCCATTCACAACCCCCAACTTTATGCAGGCTTAATTAATAAAGTGTAATTTCCACTGGTTGTTAACGAGAATTGAACCTATGACCTCTCAATAAAAAATTAATGTTCTTTGATGATGGATACTCAACTAATTGAGCGCCTAACCCTCGACGAGGCTAAATACATACCTCAATGAATTTCTCTTGGTTTCAAGAACAATATATTATCTACTGAACAAGGCCAACCACGTGAAGGTAGAATTTCATATGCCCCCCTTCCAACCACACACACATCTATTATAAAATATTTAAAATAAACACAATAAGAATCAAGCATAGCTACAAATTACTAAGAAAACAAAAACTTAAGGCAAATGAAAGAGCAAAAATCAACCAAAAACATTTAAAAACATACTTCGTACATTTCAACATTTTGATATCATTGATCTTATTCTTCATCCAAGTCAACATCTATATCATTCGATTAAGAATTAATCCTATTGAAAGCATTGGTCATACTGTTAGAGATTTCTGGAAGAGAACTGTGTAATGGTTTTTGGTGATATCAACGTCATCATCAATGTCATCATTTCCAATCATATAATCATTGTTATCATCATTAGGAACATTGTATCCTATGTTTCGTTGAACTTCTTCAAGTTCTTCATTTGAGAGTACATTGTCAATATCATCTTCATCTATAACATTGTCTCAATTAACATCTTAAACTTCTTAGATGTCTTCGTCTGACATGGAATTAACTACTCCTCTAAATCATATTCTTATTCAATATCATCTTCTTGCTACATTATACTCTATTGGCCTTCCTCTTGTATCATATCTAACAACATATGACCAACCCCCTCTACCTAGAACATCTGAGTAAAAGACTTTTTCGCTTGGCTTGGAAGAACATAATCTGGTCCTAGCTCAAATACCCTTATATTAACCATGGTAAATCTGTTATCATGTTGAATAACATGAATTCTGTCAGGATCACATTCATTCATTTATAACATGTACCATTTGACACCGAACAAAACCAATTTGAAGGAATTAAAGTCACACTCAAGTATGTCATCCAAATACCCATAGTATCAATTTTCAAAGACTTGTCTACACATGTCACTTCTAAACAAAACATTAGTGATCATAAGTTTTCCTCTTTTCATCCAACTTTTTGATATGAAATTTATGACCATTGTACCACATAGCCTTGTGGTGTTTAAACTACAATATTCCAAATACTTTACGAAAGACATTATCAATTAATAAACATATTTATATAAATCAGAAAGTATCTAAAAGAAAAAAAATGCGTTCACATTAATAATTTATAAAATAACTTAATAAAATATTATAGGGTGAAAATGCATGCTTGCTAGTTTATCTTTCAAATCATTTACTAAATCAATTTCCATTTCCGTGCGATCAATATCTCCTTTACAATGAGCTTCTATAACCAATGCAGACAACCCTTCCCATGATAACCTACCATCACGTTGTATATATCTTGCAATCCATACCTTCATCCAGTCAAGATTGTTTATAATGCACATATGTAGTGCATCCCACTCTTGACCAACTTTATCGGAAAATTAAAATTCACTAACAAATATTAGTTACCATGCTTAATATTAATAATTGATGAAATAATAAAAAATAAATAAGATGACATAAATGAAAATGAAAATTTAATCTCCTCAACTTGGTGTATGTGATCATTTTCTTGTGCATTGAAAAATGTCGGAGGTAGATACTTTTGCATTTCACACATTATCCAAGTAACTTCTCTCTTCCAATACTTTATATCTCCTCTATGGATTTATTTCAATGAAAACCATCTATAGATGATACAAGTAAATAACATGTTTCAACAAAACATAATATATTACATTAGAAGTAAAGCACATGTCATTAATTTGAACAACAAATTGAAAAAACACTTTGCATATAAATCACTACTTGCCTCGTGTATTTCCCAAGGTCATATATAATTTGTTTGACATTGTTGTCAAAGTCATCTTAGAGAGATAGTGGTAGAACATACTGTAACAATAAAAATAAATTGTTATTTGTTTAATCCAAAGTAGACAAAAAAAATAATGAAGATTTATAGCAAAACTAAAATATATATAACAAAATAATTACCTTAATGAAGATATACCAATCATGCATTTTTACCCCCACCAAATTCACCTTTCTTTGTTAAGATATTTTTTTATGTTTGAAGAAAAACCTGTGGGAAATTTAATTCTCTGAATGACATCTTTTAATAACCATGGAAGGTTATTTCAGTGTCCATCGCTATTTGATCGGAATGCACTTTGCATTACATGATTGGCTTCCTGAATGTCACTACAAATTTTGACAATTCTTTCTTTATCCCTTCCAGCATCTATGACTCGCCATAATGTTTCTATCACATTCTTTCTGATATGCATTGTATCAATCAAATGAACTATTCTTTGGTCCTCATACTAGGGCAACCTCATGAATTGTTGTGGGATAACTTTTCATTCCTTGTGGAAGCCCATTATTAATACCTTCACAACCTTCATGGTGAAGCATAGACAAAATCACAAAATAATTATAAAATACAATAAATTAATTATATAAAAATAAAAATTCAAAACATTACTTATATGATACATAAACAAATTTCATACCTTGACGATTTCTCTTATATTCCAACTTCCATAGGTGAGGTGTCATTCTTTGTGGTTTTAATCTAGTCTCTTCTTTCCCATTGAAAATATGTTTTTTTAGTAGTGTGATACCTATGGTTCTTAGAGAGGAAGTTCCTATACTCATCAATCACCTCAATTCCTAAACTTTTTGAACGACAAGATTTCATCTTAGGACCACAAACTAGACATGCAAATTTACCCTTTATTTGAATAATTTCGTTAAGAGATAGATTAATATTAATTATACAAAGGGATTATTTAAGAAACATGCATGATATCTCAAATAATTATATAGTTTTAAAGTGAACTATCAGAATGTTAGATACCACAAAAATGTGTTAGCCTTGGGGCATCATGAATTGTCCATACAAGTATTCCATGGAATTGAAATTACCTCTGCCATATTGGTTTACAGATGTCATGCATAGTGATGTTAGCCTATAACATTAGTAACCCATTGATAAGAGGCTTGATATATACATTCATATCTTTAACTTGGTACTTACCTAGTAATTGTTTGAAATTACACATTATTAATACCATGATATGTATGTATATAAATTAAATAAAAAAAATTAATATATTATGCAACAAAAAAGAAAAATGAAAATGTTACATTTGAAAAATTAGTGTAAACAAATACAGGGAACAATCATTGTCAACATTATGTTCTCCCTCTTTATTGACATCCAAGGACGAAGATTATTGTTGATAACAAAAATTAAAAACTAGCCACTCTAAGTAAGTAAATATGAGCTCTCCAAACGAATTAACACCATCATCTGCTAATGAAATACTAACATTATGAGGCTCATTCTTAAAATGTGACTATTTTTCCTTAATTTCCTTAAATGCATAACCATTTGCAAGCATTCGAAGAACACCATCTCCACTTCTCTTCATGCATGGTAACCCATAAATTGTGTTATGCTTTCGCACTTGAACAATGACTGCAAACATGGAATTATGGGAATATGATGAAGAACCTTTTGAGGCACCTTTTTTGTTATTTGATTGGTTTGATATCTATTGCTTTGACATTGCCGACAATTTGTTTTCGATACATGTTTTCCATAATATATAATATGATCATTTGGACATGCATTTATAGCTTGATACTCCATTCCAATTTATTTCATAATGGCATATAAATTTTGGTATATACGAGGAAAAATATTTGATGACGGTAACACAATTTCACCTAACAATCTACAACATAAAAAATCACTAGTTAGTATAAATAATATTAATTGTAAATATACCATTCACATTTTACACATTAATTAACACAAAAAAAGGAAAAAAAAACAACCTTTATGTATAATATGTGATGAAACATATTACATACCTTAGGATTTGTGTCATACAAGTGTTTGAAAAACCATTCAAAGCCTTTAAGTTCACCAACAATAATTTAGCAGAGAGAAGATTTTCTTTTGAGCCTTCATAAAGTGGTGTAGCTACCTTTTCTAGAAAATCTTCATCAAGAATATTATCTTCATTGTCCTTATCCTCACCATTGACTAGTTGACCAAACAAGCCTTGGGTCAATTCATTTGTCTCATCATCTTGAACTAGGTTATTATTGTCATCTTCTTCCATAGTATCATTAACTTGATCTTCAATATTTTCTCCATGTTCCTAAGCTTGTACAACATTTCTACTATTACTTGGGGAATTCAAACATAGACTAGGGGGCCAATTTGACTTTATAATTAGAAACAATCATGCAAATTAAAATTAGTCTACAGAACAAATATTATAACAATATAAAAGTTTACAAATACAATTAATATAAACACAATAGATAATGAATATATAGCTTACCAAAGGACGATATTTCTTTAGTCTTCTTTCAATGTGCCCATGTTTCCTACAATGTATCTTAATTATTTATCTTAAAACTTTTACGGTTGTAAGACCCCGCATTCAACAAAAGGGCAATAACATCTCCCATCAACCCCTTGATTTCCCCCCCCCCAACTAATATTTGTTGAAATTATTCCCCACACAAAAAATTATGCAATGATTATGCTATAAAATTGAGTAGTGTACTACATCTATTATATTTTGTAATGAAATTGACAAATATATGAATAAATTTGACTTTCACTCAACAAGAAGACCTTATAATATTTTAAAACCTTTGTAGTTATAGTGCAAATGTCACAACATCTCTTAAATGAAACATGTTTATAAATTTACTTACTATCAGAATTTCAACAGTAATTAACCAAGTCAAAGTTGACTAGTCAAAAAGTGGCCAATGTTCCATTAATGGTTGTTAGGCCCCTATACTACTAGTGTAACCCCTTATTGTTATTAGTACAACCCCCTTATTATATTGAAGTACCCATGTAGTGCGCATATTGTTACTATTGTGCCCGATAGAAGCCCACTATTGTTATTATTGTGCCCTTACATTATTATTGTTATGTCGGCTCTGATTATATTATGACCCTTTA
>APFE031360901.1:156446-199489 GCA_000404065.3 Pinus taeda | reverse complement strand
AACATTTATGTTATATGCAACATTCTTAGAACTGTGCTAAACATTATTCTACACAAAGGTATCCTTTTGAGGTTTGTTTTGGTTTTATACCAAGGTCTCCCCTGGATTTTGTCTTTGAAAAAGACATAGCGGTTGATGGACACAATGATTTGGACAAAGCAACTAGGTTCATTGAACAGATCCAAGAAATTCACTATGCAGTGAAGGAATAGCTGGAAAAGAGCCAAGCCAAGTACAAGGCAAGGCATGATAAGCATCAGATGGAGCATAGCTTCCAAGTTGGTGATCAAGTCTGGCTGTATATCAGCAAAGACAGAATACAAGGTGAAGGAAAGAAACTAAAGCCAATAAGGTATGGGCCTTTCAAGATACTTGAGAAAATTGGTGAGAATGCTTTCCACCTTGATTTGCCAGCTTACATGAACATCTATTCAGTGGTAAATGTAGAAAATTTAAGACTGTTTGAACCTTCATTAATTGAGGATCCCAAAGAGCAAAGTCAATTGCCTTCTATTGATGATCTATTGCCTAAATAGCTCAAGGAGTTGCCAGAAGATACAGTCCTGGATAGGAAGGTGAGGACTACGCACAGAGGAGATGTTGAGTATCTAAGAATTGGACTAAAAGGTTCAAAACCCAACAATGCAAAATGGATGGAAATAGGGAAAGTGAGGGAGTTGTATCCTCACTTGATGGATGCTAGAAAATCAACTTTTGGTGGTCCAAAAGCCTTTTTCAGTGGGAAGGCATGATCCAAAATGGATCCAAGAAATCTCTAAGTCTTTTAAAATCATTTAAAAGATCAAAATAATCACAAGAGAAAACCCTCCAAAAGGCGGAAAGACACTATCGGGAAACAAAAACATAGAGAAAATAGTGAAAAATAGAGCAGCGAAGACTTGAACAATGAATGCATAGCAACCATCAGATCTGGCTAATCAATAGTCCAGATCTGATCGGTAAATCACAACTAACATAGGAAGACAGAGGATATCGGCACATATCATATATGAGTTGCGATGGCGATCGACGAAGTCAACGAGGATTGTCAATCAAGCGTGCAGATCGACGGCCCTCGTTGCATCACAAAATCTCTATTGGCCAACATAACAGAGCGTTCACCAAACGGCCCATGGTTATCACGATATGCGATTGCAATCAATTGCATCAGAGCTTCACAGAGGAGCAGGATATATATATATATATATATATATTATATATATATATATATATATAGTATATAACTATCTCACAAGCTACATCTCAATTATATATATATATTTAACTCACTCAGGTGTGTGTGTGGTGACTACTTATATTTACTATCTCCTTATACGTAATTTATATGTGTGTGTGTGTGGTGGCATGATGTGTATAATACTTTATTATTATATAATATATATATATATATACTATATATTATAAATATATATATATTTATATATTATATAATTAATGTTGATCTTATTATATCGTCTAAATTTATATATAATAATTATATATATGGATGCGCTTAATCTAAAAACCGGACCCGATGGGAATATAAACACTATTGTAAAGGATTTGAGATCCACCAAATAGATTTTTTTATATATTTTCATATATTTCGTTATTTAACGAAATACAAAGGGAAAACATCGATGCGATAAAACCCTGACCCGAAGAGGTTTGGGAATGAAAATATATATTGTTTCAAGTCCAGAGGCAACCATTTTTACGTTATTTTCAATGTTTTAAATGTACTTCCAAAATACAAAGGGAAGCCTTGGAACAAGGCCGAAGCGACTTGCGACAGCGATTAAGGACGGACCCAATAGGAGAATAGACTAGATTTAAGGACTTTTGAAGTCCGGATGAACAGTGATTTTGGCAGATTTTCACAGTTTGAAAACATTTACCTGTGTTAACACGAAGTGGCTAGTTCAGGGGTTCCAAAGGCCTGAGGCAATCTTAAGATGCAGAATAGGTGGCCATCTCCCCTTTATGCATTATGCAATGATTGTGTAATGCTAGAAGGGGGATTCGAGCAAACAGAGGCTGGGAGACATAAAGCCAAGAAGGAGAAATGAATAGGCAGCCCAGATTGGCTTTAAAGCCACAAATAGAGAGTAAATAGAGGGATCAATATTGCAGGCAATGCCAAGACAGAGAGCAAGATAGAGACAAAGAGTGATTGGGAGAGTCTATGTACTCAAAGAAGCTTGAGAGGTTCAAGAAAGCTCTTGTTGTTGTATTTTTTGTGTTGAGACTCAAATTGAGCTCACACTGTTGTAAAACTCTGTTTTGAAGACATAATAGAGAGGTCACCACTGAAGGCTCGACTAGGAGATATAGCCCAAGAGTATTGGGTGAAATCCTTATTAAATTTGTTGTGTTTATGTTTGTTGTCTATTATGCTTCTTTACTACTTCATTGTCTGTGTATTTCACAATCTTATCGATCCATTGCATAAAATAACATAGACAAACTCCATGCACATGAGTCTGTAATACCTTATTAATTGTCTTAGATCTCATTATCAGATTAGGACTCCTACACCAAACAGTGTGAGGTATAGTTGGGACTTCACATCAGGGAGATCCTGTTATTTAACATATTCCCAGCACTGTCAACAAAATAGCACTAGAAGGAGGGACATTCGACAAGCTATGCTTGTAGAGACTGGTTTGAATCTCATATTTTAAAATGACTCTCCTGAAATCATAACGCTCTAAAAAGCCTAGCTATACCATCCTTGTGGAAGTTATTGATGACCTATCCAAGTTCAAGTTCAATGGTGAGGGTGAACATTCTTTTCGTGTGCATGTGCTTCAAGTTAGGACTCTTTGCCAACGTCACCAAATAAATTATGAAGATGTCTAGGCTATATTACTCACCGTGACATTTGAAGGTCATGTTGAACGTTAGTGTCATACATTACCCATTTCTTCTATTGATTCATTCGATCAGCCTGTCGAGGTGTCTATGAAAAAATATGTCATTTAAGAATGGAGTGTTAGAGCTCAGATCTGCCTTAGGCTGAAGGAAGGCGGGATTCAAGATAACATCATACCACGCTCAGCCTCGTAGCTAGCCCTACGAGGACAGGAGAGGGCTCTCTCCGGTTCAAACTCGGCAAAGATAATCGATGGGGCTCGAGATGACTGAAATAAAATCTAATGTTAGGCTATATATGAAGTACAAGGGTTTGATTTGAGTTTTTAGGAGTTTTGTGTTGGAGATAGGGAAAGGAAAATTGGGCTCGAGGATGAGGCACAGTTTTCACAGAGGTCTGATTGAGGCAAGGAAGGCGATCATCTTGATGCTTTTAAAGGGAATGAATGGGTATATCAAACTGGTGAGGAGCTAAGGAGAGCAAGAAGGTTTCAAGGATTCTCCTTAAATAGGGGATAACATTGAAAATCAAACAAATTTGAAGGTAGAGCATAACAATCTATGGATTCTACCTTAACACTTCATTTGTTCAATTGCAGAAGCTGAGAGTAAGGAAACTGATACACATAACAACTTACAATTACTGAGATAAGCACACCATCAAAACATAAAGCCACATGGATCCCAAACAGTGCTGCAAAACCCTGGTCTTTCCTTAGCTAAAAATGCAGAGAAAATATGTACAATGATATGCCAAAGCAATCTCAAGTGTCCAACCTCTACCAAAAATCCAACCCGTACACTATGAAATTCATAAAATATACACATTTTCTCATCCTTGTACTAAGGGATTGAGCTCAACCATTTTCTTCAAAATAGAATTAGTTACATTAAATTTGGGCCGAATTTCTGAAAATAGGTGCTGAAGATGAACTCGTATCGCCCAAACCATAACACCTGTTACAAAAGTGAAATTAATTTTTTTAGATAAGGTCGTTCTGGAGAAAAACCTCTTTCAAATGTGGGAAATTCGTTTCCAGTAGCTCGCAATATGTTCCACAAAATCATCTCTAAAACAGAAAATCATTAAAAATTTAATTCTATGAAAATGAGCCGTAAAGCGCTAGTCACACATCCCAATCCATGACACTTGTGAATAAACTAAAAGAGGTTTTTGTTATATGGCTCGTTCTTAACAAAAACGTCCTTGGGTTTTTTAAAAGTACTTTCCATCTGTTGTAAAATGGCTCCGCACTAAAATGACTAAAACAGTAAAAAATATGAAACATTTGTTTTGTTTTACTGTAGGCTCCAAATATCACTATATATCTCCCACATAGTAGCACCTGTGCATAAATTGAAGGAGGTTTTTATTATTCGGTATGTGATGAACAAAAACCTCTTTCACTTTTCAAAAATTCCTTACCATTATTTCAACAACTGATTTTGTACTAAACTTGTCATTGTGTGCAGCAACTGACCTCAAAACATGCATAACCAAGAATCACTCATTCATTTCTTCTAATCCAGGAACCGGTTATGGGAGTGTGATATACCGTTCGAAAGATTTTTCCAAGCTTCTTATGATGGATACACTTGTGACATTTTTTGTACTGAACATCATGTGCAAAACATCTAACAAAACCAAACATAGTAAGATCTCATGTTGATCCTATTAGAGTCGGTCTTGAGCCCTCCATCAGCGATCAAAACTCTTTGCATTTTTCATAGGTAGGTGTCTCATCAGTGTCAATTTTTTCATCCCATTAGGCATGCCATAACCCTGATGGAGGAGCTGATGTGTTTATACCCCTCTTGGCATTGCTGGTTTAAGTCATTTTAGTCATTAAAGCTCTTTCAACCTTGTCTTGTCTTCTCTTGAGGTCAATTTCCTAGGTCTAGGGTTTTGGTCAAAAATGTTACAATGTCATGTGTTTGAAAGTCAATGAGTGCTCAGCAAGCCAGAGGGATGATTTTAAAGGTTTTTCTTTGCAAATTTCTATCTTGTACAGTTAATTTTCACCTTGGATTTAAAAACCCTGTTTTTAAAGCCAAGGTCATTTTTCAAATTTTTGTAAAAGTGGTGAAATTTCAAAAGGCTTCTAAGGACAGTATGTAACCCTGGCTCCCTTGCCAAGATCCCTCAGATGATCTACCTGCAAAAAGAATCAAGCAAAAGCACTAAATCAATCAATTTCAGGACAAAAGGAAACCAAAAAGACAACAGCTTGTAAAGTTTAAAGGTGTCATGAAAAAACATTAGAAAGTGGGTTTGGGCATGAAATTTTTTCAAATGAAATATATAAAGGCCCAAACTCCCTCCTTGCACTCTCATTGTGTATTCATAACCCTTGCAAGAGTGATTGGGCGCACTTCCAAGTGAATTGAGGCAAAATCGGGCTCAGGACAGGCGCACGACATGTCAAACTAGGCGCACGACATGTTGGGTTGCGCGCGACATGTCAGAGAGGCTCACAGAGTGTAATTTTCCAAATAGCGCGACATGTTGGGCTGCGCGCGACATGTTGGGAAGGCTGCGCGAAATGTCAGGACCTCTTTGTAAAACTACCTGCAAATTCACCAAGGAGCCATAAATCGCCAAAATTCGTAAGGTAGGCCCTCAATCTGAAACAATTCTTGCTTGCCATGGTGAAAGGAAATCATGATTGCATTCTCAAAGGCCTTCATTTGCAAATGAAAAGCTCCACTTTGCTTTGGTTTAAAGTTGTCCAAAAGGCAGTCCATGTCATCATTCAGCTGATTGTATCATGATTCAGAGGGTTGTCATCATCATATTAGGTTCGATTGGGTCATGTTACACCTTGTTCATGCTTCAGTTGTGCCTAGGCAAGGTTCATTTCCCTCTCCTAGTGTTTTGAAGGCAATTTCTCTTGGACGGTCAAATCAATGGCAAAACTTGTTTCCTGATGTTCATACACCTTCCCCTATCCTTAATGTACCTTATCAAATACTTCCCAACACTCAGATCCCCCAAAATCCTCATTTTTGCACAAACCCTAGTTTCTTGCTACAACCTGGCAATTTTCTAGGTTGGGCCTGTGTTTTTCCATTTTTGACCCCTTCCCCTCAATCAATCTCTGAGATTCCACTTTCCCCTACTTCCTAACATCCCTCCCCACTCCCAAAAATTTCCCCAAGAATTTAGAAGCCCCTTATCCCCTTCATTTCACTTCATTTCGATCAAAACCCTTGTTCCACACATCGGGATAAGTTTCACTAAAATGATGTTTCTGAGCAATCAAAGATGATTTTTTCAAAACGGAGAGAGGTTTTTGTACAAAACATGCCAAGGAAGAAATACCTCCTTCATTTTTTTCACAGGTGTCATGGTTTTAAATAAATGTCAAAAATACCGGCGAGAACGAAGGTGCTCCAAGGACGGTTGGCCAAAGCACAAAAACGAAGGAAAACGCCCGATCCACTCCAAGTTTTGGCCAAAGCCTCTTTGAATGAGCATGGTACTTGATTGGGGACTCCCAGCCCAAATTTCAAGAAATTTGGAGAAAATTTTGTCATTTGTGAATTTTTTGTGCCAAACACAGGTTTTTCCCATTAACGGGTCTCACCCCCTGTGAGACCCTTCATCCCGGCAACTCCATTTGACAAAAACTCAGCATTTCCAGATTTTTCATGAAAAGTTACATATGCTCATGGATGGACTTGAGATTTTGTGAAGTTTTGGGCCTCCAGAAAGTCAAAAAACAAGCAAAAAATGACTTTCTGCCACTTTTTTGAACTACAGAACGCTGTCTTGGGATAATTGATTTTTGATAGGGCAAATGAACTCCAAATTCAAAAATTCTAGTTGGGTTGGAAAGTATACTCACAGACCTTTCCAAAAAACCTACTCTTTCCCAATTTTTCCACCTGCAAGTGCCCCAAACATGGCTCCAAAGGGGCGCGACATGTCAGGCAGGGGGGCGCGACATGTCAGGCAGAATTGCCCAGAAATGCACTGTACAGCCCAGAAAACGTAGATTTGACTCAGTTTGACTTTTTGAGGTGAATGATGATTCTCTTTGATGTAATTATGGTACTTTTATGACACTTTTAGTCTTATGTATCTCTTCTAGAAGATTCATTCATGAAATAGGTGAAAATTAAATGAATGAATTGGTTTCCAAGTTTATAGAGGCAAGTTGTTTTGATTGCCTAGTTTTTAGTGCTAAGTTTAGAAGTGGTTGAAACAGCTCCTAGGATGGTGATCTCGACCCCTAGAGGCAGGGAAATGTGTTAGATTGTCTATATTATGTATTTTCTTAGTCATTTTCATGGTTGGACTTTTGAGGGAGAAGCTATCATTGTATTATTTCACTGTATCTCTGCAATTTTTGGCTAAGGAAGACCAGGGTTTTGCAGTCCTTTTGGGATTCTTGTGGTTTCATGTGTTGATGGTGTGTTTCTCTATTTTCTTGTAAGTTTTTTATGTGATTCATTTCCTTTCTTTTCTTCTGCATATTAAACAAATGAAGTGTTAAAGTAAGAATTCATGCTTGCCATGCTCTGCTTTTAAGTTTGTTTAATTTCAATGTTTTCTATTGTTTAAAGAGAATTCAAAGTTATTGTTTGCTCTCTTTAGCTCTCTTCCTTTCATTCCTGACCATCCACTTCAGTTAAAGGCATCAATATTGTCTCCTACCTCGCCCCAAAGAACCCCCTGCAGAAACTGTGTCCAATCCCCGCACCCAAAATTGCCATCCCCTCAAATCTGCCACCAAAAACCCCAAAAACTCAAAAATCAATCTTTCTAATCAGTTTACTAGCCTAAAATCAGTGTTACCCTAAGGTAATCTCATCTATTGAAGATTTTACGAGATAGACCGGAGAGAGCCTTCTCCTGCCCCGTAGGGCTAGCTACGAGGCTAAATGGTTTGATGTTGCCTTGAGGTTTGCCTTTCTCAGCCTGAGGTGAAATTTCAAGCGCTAACAGGTCCATGGAAAGAACACCTCTTTAATTTTTCTCCCGTAGGGGCTTTATAACGAAGGACAACCCACATGAACAATCTAGTGTGTGGTGTGGCCTTCAGCTTCCATAATACACTCCATCACCAGTCAATAACAGGGGTCTTATGAGCAACATAAATGATAGTATACCCTTCCTTTGGAGTATATATGCCATGCTTGGCATGAACCCATATGAGTTCATCCTCCCCATTAATAATCCTTACCTGAGATTTAGTAAGAGCATTAATGTAGTTGAGTCAGTCATGATGCCAGATGTCAAGAATGTCTAATTGTAAAGCATATTCCCAAGCCTGAGAAAAAATGTTAGTGTTCTCTGGATCTGCTATATGAGCTAGATATGATATATCAACATTAGATAAAAAAAAAGTATGAGATTAGGAGGAAGCCTATAAGAATTACCACAGTCGGACCATGGATCCATAACAATGTGAACAAAGGAGCTAGATCTTATTCTCCATGCTAGTCCATCATAGATGAAAGTTATGGAATTTAAAACAACTCGCCAAATGGATGAGATATTGGTACGATTCCAAGTAGGGAATATGACCCAATCAAGGATGTGAAGGGGCCATATATATTTCTGATAAACCACCTCTCCATAAACTTTTTGTAGTGAGGACTTGCCAACCCATCTTGGAAGCAAGCGGTTTAGAGAAGGAGTCAAGACTCTTCAGTTCCCAACCTCCCAATTTCTTGGCTAAAGAAATCAGATCCCATCTGACCCATGCATAGATGTGGTCATCCTGTTTCCCTTTCCATTGAAATTTGCAGCACATTTGTTGTATTCTCGACAAAATACCCTTAGGTATCCATGCCATGGACATCCAATACACTAGAGTGGCTTCCATAACATATTTGATTAAAATAAGACGACCTGCCTTGGAGAGATATCTGTGATGCAAAATATTCAATCTCCTTTCAATCTTGGCCACAAACCACGTCCAATCGGCAATTTTATAATGGTGGGGTTTGATCTGAAACCCAAGATACTTGAGCCCTTCATCAAAGGGCAGAAGTGCATAGGGAAATCTATAGTGAGCATAATGAATCTCATGTGGCGAGCATCCAGCAGATGAGATAGTAGATTTCCTATGGTTACACTCCATACCAATGGCTTGACTGAATAATTGCAATATATTAAAAAATGCAGAAGTATCACCAATACCCCCATTAATAAATATTAAAACATCGTCGACAAAAAGGAGGTGTGTAATAATGCAGTTATTGGTGATCTTAATTCCTTGCAGATGACCAAGCCTTCGTTCTTCAGATATGAGCTGACTCGGACCTTCCATGACAAGTAGAAATAGTAGGGTGGATGGAGGACAGCCCTGTTGAAGGCCACACTCAACATGGAAGAAACGGGAATTTGATCCATTTATAAGAAAATTGTATGAGACCTTAGTAATGCAACACATAATCCAGTTGATGAAGTCGAGGGGGAATCCCAAATGAGTAAGGAGCATTCTCAAATATAACCAACTGGTACGATCAAAAGCCTTAGATAAGTCAATCTTGAGGATCATCCCCTTGAGTTTCTTAATCTTTATGGAGTGTAAGACCTCCTGTGCAGTTCCAATAGCATCATGGATTTGACGGTGATTTAGAAAGGAAAATTGTTCAGGTGAAATATGAGCAGACGTAATAGGTTTAAGATGATTAGCAATGATCTTGGCAATAATCTTGTAAATGCAATTACAGAGGGAGATGAGTCGGAAATCGTTAAAGGTCTGAGGGGAGTCAGTTTTAGGACTAAGAGCAATGAAATTCGAGTTGAAAGCATCATACAGTTTAACCACTGATTCGATAGTCCTCAATAACCTGTAACAGATCTTTCCCCATTAATTCGAAAAATGCCAAGTAGAATTCAACCAACCATCCATCTAGCCTAGGGCTCTTATCCTTTTAAAATCATTTTAAAGTGCCCTCCAGTTCCCCATAGAAACAGGCTTGTTGAGATCCTTGACAGTTTCTTGATCAACAAAGCAAGGGAAGAGATCAGCCACTCTGATAATCTCTGCAAGGGAGCCTTCTTGAGGAGCCTTGTAAAGCTGACTGAAATGTGATGAGCTGAGCGATGCAAGTTGATTGAAGGTTTGGACTCTCTGACCTTCCTCATTAGTCATCTACCATATGGTATTAATAGCTCGATGACCATTTGCGAATTGATGATAGAACTTCGTATTATCATCCCCTGCTTGTAACCAAATGGCTCGGCTCCTAAGTCACCAAGTTTCTTCTATGTCTTTTAGAATTCTATTACTTTTGGCCTCGAGCTCATTGAGGTGGGATTTAGCTTCAACAAATGAGTAACCTCTCCCATTAGCATATTCCAGACTAGCGAGCTCAAGTTCAATATTGTGAAGTATGAGATCATCCTTCTTTCTCTTGTCTTTGGCCCAATCAATGGTAGATCTCTTAAATCTAAAATTATTATTGGCAAATCCTTCAGTGATAGATCGACCGGAATCAGGGGGGTGAGCCTTCCAAAAGTCCGAGAACAATTTGATGTAGTCCAACTCCTTTAACCAGGTAGCATTAAACTTAAAGGTGGTTTTAGGTTTGCGAGCATGACCATCAGGTAGTCCACATGTTCCCACCCATTGTTTGTAGATAGAAAGAGATCCAATAAGAGGTTCTTTGATAAGAAAATGATCCAATCTTCGAGCCAGCATGGCCTCTCCAGTCCTTTTGTTCCTCCAAGTAGGTTGAGGCCGATCCATAGGGATGTCTATGAGTCGATGATTTTCCAAGAGATGTTCCATAGAATCAGGTAGGGGGTCAATTTGAGCATTGTGCCCCCGGGACTTAGCATGGCCAATAGAAAAATTGAGGTCACCTCCCAATATGATATTGTCTTCTTGCAAAGAGATAAATTAGGAAAGTGGTCCTAGAAAGCAGTCTGGTTCGGACAAGGACCATACAAATTGATCAATCTTAGTTCCTTCCCCAATTCAAATGATAAATATTTGTGCCAATGAATCCAACTCCTCTCCAAATATTTATAAGCCTAACAGACCGGGGATTGAATCCAAAACCAATTCTCCCAGATCACCCTCGAACATCTAGGGCTTGGAATTTCCAACATGGACAAGGGATTCCAGAGCAGGGATAATCTGGTCAATAAATCCTAGGGTTTCTTGAAGGAATATAACATCCACCCAATCAGTTTCCAAGAGTCTTTTAAAGGTTATCTTTTTGGCAGGGCTATCCATCCCACGACAATTTAGGGATAACCACTTCATGGGGAGGAGGGGGGAGATAGGGTGTTATGTGCTTTAAGTACCTAGTCAATAGAAAGTTGTCTACCCTCTGCCATGTCTACACCAGCTTGATGGATGGCCTTGGAAACGGAGGGATGTTTGCCTCTAGAGATCTTGGAGGGCTTGGGAGGAGGGATGATGGCAATTCCATAGACATCCAAGGAGGAAGATTTGTCCAATGAGCGGAAGTTGTAGGAGTGAGAAGGATGCGAAGCATCAGAAGCCTCAGTCAAAGGGACTGAAGGAGGAGGATCAGGGAAGGATGGAGGTGTGTTGGAGATGTTAGAGGAGGTGATGCACATGTAGATGACATGATACACTAAGTCAAGGAGGAAGACAAAAAAGATGTAGAAAGTGAGAGAGATGAAAAAAAAGTATAGGAGGAAGGGTTACCCAATGAGAACGTTGTTATGGTCGTCGTATGAGACCTGGTAAGAGGAAGCGAGGGAGGGAAAACTGGTGCAATCACATCCCTTTTCTCCCGGACCTTAGCCTTTGCCTGATTGCCAGGTGCTTTGGGCGTCTGCCTGTCTTGAGAACCATTCTGGTCTGCCAATATGATGCTTTCAGGTGCATTTTCTGGGGAAGAAGATGATAGAATCAGTGGATATTCCTTGTACAAGTGGCCCACCTTATGATAGCATCTGCATCTGAAGGGTATCCCTTCATAGTCAAGTATATGGATACAGGTAAAATGCTTCCAAAGCAAAGTAATTTTCTCCTCCAAACCCTCACTAGTGTCCAGATGGACCAGAATGCAGGCCAATGACATATTGTCTGAAACAATATAAGGTTTGTCATAATCCAAATAAGTTCTGAGAGAATTTTCGATGCGAGTGAAGATGTCCTCAGACTAGAAGTGAAGCGGCAGACCCGGTAAGCGAACCCAGATGGGTCTAGCCCCCAATTATTCCAGTTCCCGATCAAACATAGGACTCCACCAGTTGAGAAGGATAGGAGCCAATTCAATGTGTCAATATTTTGAGAGCACCCAAGATGTATGATCTGCATGCTAGAACTGGAGAGCGAACCACCCGCGCAAGAGGGTATTGACCGATGGTAGTTCTGAGAGTACCTGCCCCCAAATTTCATTGATCCACATTTGTAATCTCATTGTGGAGTAAGTGAAACCATGTACCCTCCTGACCAAAACCCTTTCTGCGGTATCAATAACAACCCCCATTTGAAGCCCTTCCGCAAAGCAGAAAGAAATTCCCTTGTTCCTTGATTTTACGCACTTAGACTTCATCACGGACTTGGAGGACTTGTTTGCCTGAGGAGCAGAGGAGGACTCAGGGGGGGAATCCTGAACATCATCAACCCTAGGATCAAAACCGCATGCAGACGGGCCAAAAGAAGGGCTTTCGAAGCAACCAGAAGAGAGGGGAGCAGTGGCCTGAAGGGATGAGGGTGCAAGATGAGCTAAAGGAGGTTTGATAGGGGGCACCGAGGAAGGGAACAGATGACCAAACTTCGAAGGGGAGTTGCGAGGGAAGCCAACAGAGGGGAAAGTTGAAACGTTGCTGGGAGGATAAGAGGGGGTAGTCGGGTCCAAACAAGTTTCCAGGAAATGAAGGGATGTCGAAGATGGGGGAGGGTAATCAAAACCCGTCCAAGGAATCGATTCCATAGGTGAGGAGATGACCAGTCATGAGAAGCTAGGGTAGTGAGGGTAAGATGGAAATTTGGCCCTAGGGTTACCGTCAGATGTAATCGGGAGAGAAGACAGTGAAGCGACCGACGAGGGAGAAGGAGTAGTAGTCCAGATGGGCACAGAATCATACGGGCCATCTGTATAGTCTACTGAGTCCTCCTCCATTCTCATCAACATAAAGTGATGGGAAGTAGAGAATTGACACTAAACCTGATGTCAGGTGCCAAAGGGTGCCATAAAAGAGAGCAATTGTGTCCCCGAGTCTCTCGCGGAGTGTTGTAGGAGCACGTGTTCAAATCCCCCTTCTACAGTTGTAGGTGTAGGAAACCTTATCCAAATTCAATGTCACTGCAAAGGGAGAGCAGACGCGTCATCCTCGCAAAACCCAACCCTTTTGTCTGATCAAATGTTTACCATGTTCCCCAACTTAATCCAAATATTATGCTCGTATCGCAACTCACTTAGAATGAAAAGAAGGTTGAATTTTTACCTAAAACGTTTGTAGTAAAATATGTGAACAATAATTTCAATGTTATTAATGGCGATGACCTAACCATGCACAAATGGAAACGAGGTTACGAAGCTCGCAGTGATGGAGGAAATGGAGACCATAAGCTTGTTTAGCGGCCATGGTAACTACTTTTGACCCCCTATTTTTTACTGTTGATGTTGTTCCTAGGGTACACTATCACCACCTGCTAGCTATTGCACTCACCCCTTGACTGTTGCTCCCCCCGACAGTTATGGCTGCCCCGATCCCACTACAACATTGATACCATGGATCTTGACGAAGTCGACTACATGGCTGACCCAAACCCCAATCAGCAAATCTTCGGGTGACCTAACCCTACGCCAACCCTAACAGTCGCTCGTAACCTAGATGCCTCATTGCGCATTGGCTCGCCTCTTGTGGTTACCCTACTTGGAACCTCCGCCTTGAGCCTTCATTTTGATAGTCTCTCCATCGCCTCACTGAACCTAGATTTCTCGCCACTCTCTCCGGCAACCCTTCACCTCTTAGCCACTTACTCACCCTCCTCCACCATTTGAACCCTCTCCTCCCGGTGAATACCTCTGTGCACCTCACCTTCCCTCTACTTCAGAACCTGCCCCTCCAAGAGTTCCTGAGTAGCATCCCCCGACAGACACTCCATCCAACGTTACAGCGGCAACAACCACAGGCTTGCCCTCTAGGTGTTTCCAAACCCTGACCGTCAAAGTTCGCCACTCAGTACAGGGACCTCAACACAAGACACAGGGTACAACTGACCCTCTTCTGGACCACCCCACAACACCTAGATCACGGAAACAAAAAACAAAGTGTGTGAAGGCCTCCTAGAAGGAATTCACCCTTAAGTTCGGCGAAGGCCTCAACATGGGCAAGGTGGTTAACACGGCTTGGAAGGTCCTGGTGGGTAGGGTTAGAGGCCAAGATTACACTGTTGAGTGGCTCAGTCGCTGTGTCAAAGAAATCTTGGGAAATACCTTCAAGGACCTCCCTGAGGTTTAGATACTCCCCCGAGGTTGGTTTGCACTGCATTTCTCTCTAGAAAAATATACCACCCTGGCATTATCCCGTTACTGGCACATCGAAATGGCCCCGGTTTTACTGAAGCGATGGATCCCGCTCTTCGACCCTGAACGTGAGCAGATCGGGGCCGGACCACTATGGGTGAGATTACCGAGGCTCCCACTGCAATACTAGTCTGAAGATGTCTTTATTCAAATTGGAAATGCCCTGGGTACTTATTTGGATTACGAAAAATCCTACATTCAGTCCAGGAATAAAACATTAGCTCGTATCCTGGTGCACCTGGACATTAGAGAAGGTATGGAAGAAAAAATCACACTATAATGGGGGCATTTTACTAGAATCCAAATCTTGGATTACAAAGGTGTCCCCTTCAAATGCCGAAGATGCCACAAAGTTGGGCATCTTTATAAGGAATGCCCTCTGCTGTGAAAGGACATGGACCCTTCTATGGGATCTGAGGATGCTGCAGGGATACACACTACCCCCATCTCGGGGCCATCTCCACCAGTTGTTGCGACTACAATTGGATTGAAATCTTCCACTCCACAGGCTGCACCCAGCGGACCTCATCCACCCTCCCCGGTGATGACGAGATCACAGGCTACTACAGAGGTTGCTTGCACCTCAGGTACTCATTCTTCCTCGATCTCTGCTTTTATTTCCTCACTTACATCCTCTGCATCACATGTGCATGCTGCACCTCTGGATGGCACTCTTACCTCCATCCCCTGTCCCCTAACCCCTCGTTCACCGACTTTCTCCACTACCCCCACATCTTTTCCCCCCGATCTTCCCCCTGTCCCCTCATGCACCCCATCTCTCCCCTTCGATTCTCCCCATCCTTATAACCTAAGATCTCACTTACCACTCCACAGGATGGCAGATCTGGACTGGGCCTATTACCCTCCCCCTCGAACAACAAGCCCATCCGTGGCCGAAAATCACACCTATCCAAAGCTATTATGATAGTGGGGATGGAAGTCGCCTCTGGCAGACAAGCCACAGTCAACCGGGTACTTAGAGCACTGAACACCCATGTACAATTGCCCCCATGAAGTGGCTATCTTACAACTATAGGGGCATGGCTAGCTCGCCCAAAAAACTAGCCCTTAGAAGACTGTTTGAATTTGAATCCTCAAACATCATCTTCCTACAATAAACCTTGGGAGAAGCTGACCTCATCTCCCGTACTCTCAGTTCCCTAAAGCCTGGTTGGATTTTCCAATCCTTGGATGTAATTGGACGTTCAGGTGGATTGGCGTTAGGATATAACCCTTGTACCATAAACTTGAGGACCTCTTGGGGAGGGGACAGATTTATTGGCATGGATATCTTCTCATCTGAATTGGGAGTGGACCTCCGCATTGTCAATTTTTATGGACCATGTCGTAATAGAGAGGCATACTGGAATCAAATTCTCAACTTATCTATCATGTCCTTGGAAAATCTCATCATTGGGGGCGACCTAAACTTCTCCATTGGATATGGAGAATCCTAGGGGACCAATGCACAAGTCGACAGGCTCATTGAAACTATGGAGATGCTACTGGAACAGCATCATTTGATAGAAATTCCCATGAACAAGCCCCTACCTACTTGGAGAAATCGGCGAATAGGTGAAGCTACATTAGCTAGAATGTTGGATAGATTCTTGATTAAGGACACTCTGATACAAAATCTATCCCTCTATAGACAATGGATGGGATCTGGTGGGATATCGGATCACTCCCCCATATTCATGGAGATTTCAGGTCCACAAAAAAAACTGGGGGCACCCTACAAATTCAACTCCACCTGGTTAAATGACCCATCCTATAACCAAATGATAAATGATTTCTAGCGACTCCATCCGCCATCCAGAAGCAGAACTTGGGCTGAAGGTTTCTGTTGTAACCTCACAATGCTAAAAAAACTCTCCATTAAATGGGCCAAGGAAAAAATCAAGAGAGATGATAACACCCTCACTACAGTGGATAAATCTTTGGCTTCACTTCAGGATGACTAGAATAGAGGGTTTGCATCTGTTGAAGCCAAGGATCAACATATTGAACTGGAAAACCGAAAGATCAAAATTCTAGAGAGGGAAGAAATGTGGCGACTTCGAAGCCAAGCAATCTGGTTGCAAGCTGGGGATGAAAGCACAAAGTTCTTCCAAAACTTTGCAAAAGGAAGGAAAATCTCCAATACTATCTGGCATATGCATTTGGAAGATGGAAGCAATGCATCTTCCTTCAGTCAACTCTCGCAGTTGGGGAATTCACACTTCAGAAATCTCTTCATGGCCCCTCAAGAGGCATCCATTACTGAAATTGTACAAACAGCATGGCACTTCCCCAGTTTTGTTGATGAGTACTCAATTGAGGATATCATTTCCCCGGTCACATAGGGGGAACTTGAAGGAACGCTAAAATAGTTCAAGAAGGACAAGAGCCCAGGGCCGGATGGATGGACCATTGAATTTTTCCTTGACTTTTATGAACTCATTGGCCCTAACGTACTTAAGGTGGTGGAAGAATGCAGATCATCTGGGCGCATGTATGAGGCCATCAATACTACTTTCATTACTTTAATCCCAACATCTGAGTCCCCTACATCTTTCAATGATTTTCGGCCTATCTCCCTTTGCAACTGCTTGTATAAAATCATTGCCAAGATCATTGTAAATTAGCTCTGCCTCATCCTATCTAGACATATCTCCTTTGAACAATTTTCTTTTCTCCAGAACAGACAAATACATGAAGCTATAGGCACTGCACAAGAATCCCTACACTCTATCAATCACAAAAATATCAAAGGATTCATTCTCAAAATTGATCTAACCAAAGCTTTCGATAAGGTTAGCTGGCTCTATATCAAAATGATCCTCACACATCTAGGTTTTCCCCCTCCCTTCATCAACTGGATCATGTGCTGCATTAACTCAGCAACCTTCAGTGTTCTCATTAATGGTTCTGCCTCGCATTTCTTTCATGCTGAAAGAGGCCTTCGGCAAGGATGCCCTCTTTCCCCTCTTCTCCGTCTAATTGTTATGGAGGCCCTTAGCAGACTCATCACATCTGCCAAAAGGGAAGGTCGATTACATGGGATACAAATGAATGACCTCTACCATCTCAACCATCTACTCTTTGGCGATGATGTCCTTATCTTCCTCGATGCCAGCCTGCAGGACTCATCTACCTTCCATGACATCCTTAAACTCTTTGCAAAAGCCACTGGCATGGAAGCAAACCATACCAAGTCCACCATTACTCTCTCCTTTACATCACCCCAAGAAGCCAGATCTACATACCAACTCTTTCCCTTCCAACAACATTTCTTGGAGGATGGGCTAAAGTACCCTGGCTTCAGGATAAAACCCCACAGCTATTGTATTGTGGATTGGATTTGGCTTATTACAAAGATTGAGAAGAGGCTGAAAAACTAGAACCATCATTTCCTTTCAAGGGCAAGTCAGCTCGTTCTTATAAAAACCATCTTGGAAGCCACCCATGTATATTGGATGACGTTGGCCTAGATCCCTAAAGGAATTCTTACCCGCATACAAAAGATCTGCTGCAGATTCCTTTGGAATGGATACAAAGAAGGCAAGCCCTATGCTTGGGTTGGATGGAAACAGATCGCTCTACCAAAAAAATGGGGAGGGTGGGGTTTAAAAGACCTCTCAGCATTTTCACATGCACTAGCAGCTAAGATGGGATGGTCCTTGCTCACTTCACAGAACCTCTGGACTAAAGTCACTTATCACAAATACATCTGGCCTCAACATCTCATGGACTGGATTCGCAACCCAACCTGGCCTCGAACTGGGATATCTATCATTTGGAAATCCAGCCTCCATATTATGCCCAACATTCGAGAGGGTCTTGCTTGGAAAATCAATGAAGGCAACATGGCACGTATAGGCATGGATCCATGGTCTAGTGGGGGCAATATGCATCATCTACCCCCAAATGTTATTCAATACCTAAACTAGAGGCAGATTAAAATGATCAGCCAGATTGCAGACATGGAGAACAACTCCATTTTTTAACAAGCTTGGTTGTCTGCACAACACCTGGGCATGCCCGAACATTGGCATCAAATTTGGGAGGGTTATATAAATGCCCTCAATGAAGCACATGTTCGCATTATTGAGGGATCTGACGAACTCATTTCGACCCCGACTGAGCACGGGAAATACTCTCCCAAAGCGGGATATCCAAACCTGCTAATGGATCGTAAACCACTCGCTCTCCTAGAATGGTGGACAAAAATCTGGAAACTAAAAGCCCCCCCATGAGCCAGACTCTTTATGTGGAATGTCTCATGCGCAAATCATGATTTGGGCCGCATTGGTGTGTCCTCTGTACTCAAGTAGCAAAGACTAATGAACACCTTTTTTTAACTTGCCCTCTCACTGTTCAATTGTGGCAACAAATAATACAACTCCTCAATAAGCAGGGTAGTTGGCGCGGACTGTCGATCGCTAAAGCATGGAAAAATTGGAATGATGAGCACTTGGACAACAAGTCTCGATGCTTACCCCTCCTCATTTGCTGGAAGATCTAGTTGACTAGAAATAACATCATCTTCCAATGATCTTCAACACGATGGCCACTCATCACTGCAAAAATTACAGCTGGATATCATGGAATCCCAGAGGAGACACATTCCACTACAACGCAACCTCATGCCCCCGAAATTATAGATCGGACTATCTCGTGAGCATATTTCGATGGAGTAGCCCAATCTCATGGATGTGGGGGTGGCTCTCTTTTATACCTATCTGAACAACACCATTACCAAATCAAGATGGGTTTGGGGGAGGGTACAAACAATTTTGCAGAACTGATTACTCTCAGATGTACACTTATTGCATTTTGCACTTGCACACTCATGCAATAATATTCAAATCTTTGGGGATTCCAAAATCATCATAAACTGGTTCAACAACATAAATATTTGTCATGCTCATTCTCTTAGAAACATTCTCGACGAGATTATGGTTTACAAGGCCCAATTTAACTCTATCATCTGTCAACACACTTATAGGGAACATAACGAGGCTGCTGACAAGTTATCCAAGGAGGCCACGACACAACCCAAAGGATTGTGGATGATTCAAGAACAACATGGAACAGATCAATATCAGTACTATCATCGGCCATACATTGACAGATCATATCCTCGGATGGACCAGGCACAAAATTTTTGATGGGCATAACAACTCAATTTTTATGTATGTATATTTATGATAGGTTATCTATCCTCTGCAAGAAACTCTAAACACCCTGTGTGGTAAATATGTACAACACTCTAATGGTTATGGCTTCGGCACATATATTATTTTTTGATAACTATGGACCTGGTTTCGACTAGAAGCTATGCATATGCCTATGGCATCTACTACATGTAATTTTTCAAATTAATGGAAGATTACGATTTTTCCTTAGGAAAAAAATAACAATTTCAATGTTATTGCTAAAGTATTTATAGACTCCAAGGATAAAGTGTACAAGTTCTATGAATTTAGCAATGGAAAGAAAATGGACCATATGCTCTTTTGGCGAACATTGACAATAAAAGCAGAGTTTGGCATGAAATATTAGGGCATTGAGCGCAAGAATATGAAATTGATAGTTCCACTAGATATGGTTGATGACCTCCCTAGTTTAGTTTCACTAGAAGGCATGTGTGAGGGTTGTGTTCATGGCAAACATCACCAAGATTAATTTGAGAGAGGGAAGGTAGGGATAGTGAGTACACAGTTAGAGGTTGTACACAATGATCTCCACACAATAAATATTCATTCTCTAGCTAGTGCAAGGTATGTTCTAACCTTCATTAATTATTTTTCCAGATATTTGTCCCATAATGATATTCATGGAAGTGAACATTACCTTACATTCTTCTATGGAATGGAGTTGTGGAGAAATGAACAATGCCTTACACTTTTCTAACATAATGGAGTTGTTAATAGGATGAATGGAAACTTGTTTGAGATGGCTTAGTGTTTAATGCAAGCTAAAGGCATATGTATTAGTGTTTGGGTAGAGGTTGCTCCCTGCTTAAGTTACAATATGAACAAACCTGCAACTAAAGCAATGTGAAATGGAGTGGACAAAAAACATTAGTTGAACATCTCAAAGCCTTTGATGTGTTGCTTGGGCTCATATTCCATATTAGAAATGGAAGATAATGGATCCCAAGAGTCATGCACACATCATAATCATGGCTACTATGAAGAGTCAAAAGCATATAGATTGTTTGATTCAATCAAGCAAGAAGCGATATGTCTATGAGATGTTATCTTTGATAAATATCTTTGAGTATTGCATTACTAACTTCTTTTGGATCAACTAGTCTAAATTGTAGACTTACTAGTTCACATTCCAAAATTGACTGCGGAATTTGCACCAATCTCTAGTTAAATTTCTATCATTGAATCCACTACAAGTGGATCTTGTAATTTTGAATCTACTAACCTAGATGGGTATATGGGTATATTCATGATGGATTTGTTGAATTCTACTTGAGATACTTGTTATCCCATGTAGGTCACTAAGATGATTAGCAATGTCAATGTTGATGTAGGGGATGTGATTGACTTGAGTAAGGCTTGAGGTCAAAAATAGTAGGGAAATGTGTCAATAAACATACTTGCAATAGAGCTGATCTTAAGATATATAGATGCACATGATATAGCCAAATGGGGAATTTCCATCACTCATGAATACAATTTCCAACTGAAATATCATAATTAGAAATTGGTTTCCAATCACAAGGAAACAATATAGTAAAATACAAATGGGTCTATAAAACCATATTCATGTTGGATGGTATTGTAGAGTGAAGTCTCCTATGGTAGCAAAGGATTTCTCTTAAGAAAGAATCAACTACACCTAGACATTTTCTCCTATAGCCAAGATTATTAAATTATGTGGTTATTTTTCTCATTGTGAATTTTGAATAGTAGGTGCATCAAAGGTATGTAAAGAGTGTTTTCTACATGGTATCTTAATGAGGATATCTACATGAAGCAACCCCTGGTTTTGTGCAAGATGGCAATGTGTATGCACACAAAATAACTCTTTGTATTGTTTGAAATAGGTGCCTTCTACACTAATGAGAAGAATGACCAATTCTTTCTTCATCATGGTTTCAAACAAGCATAAATTTTATGTACATTGTGTGAATGATAAGATTTTGTTGATTTCAATAAGTTAATGACCTAACTATCACTAGTAATATTTGAGGTTATTCTTAATTTGAAAAAATTAAAGGATACATGTAAAATAATAGATTTCACATGTTACATTTATTTTTTGGCATCACAATTATGCCATTGGATGATGGTATCTTCATCTATTAGTGCAACTAACCATTGGATCTTTGGAAGAGGTTTATGATGGAACATGGTGATCCTTGTTTTATTCTATCTCAATATGGAGGGAAAGCAACTAAACAATGTGATTCTTCAGAAGTTGATGTTACTATATACAAGCGACTTGATGGCAATCACATTCATGTAACTCATAGTATACTTAGTCTTGCTTTGTTGTTGGCTAATGAATGTGATTCTCTGAAAGTCAATACCATTATGTATTGGTGACTTGTTAGTAGTCTCATTTATTTAACTCATAGTAGAGCTAGTCTCTAGGTTCATGTAGGCTCCAGAGGAGAACCTTCATATACGAAAAAAGAAGGGTTGTTTAGTATGTTTAAGTGCATATATTAATTTTGTATTATCTCAATAGACACTTGACTCCATTATTCCAAAACATTGATTCATATTTTGTCATGCATGTGAAGATGACCAAAAGTTGACTTCTATGTATGTCATTCATCTTGGGAATGCTTTGATTGTTTGGTTGTGTAAAAAGTCAACAAATCTCTCATTATCAACCATTAAACCTAAATACAAAGGCATAGTAATGTTCGCATTGAAGCTATATGGATTTGCACCCCAATGGGTGAAATAGGATTTCCTCACAAGGAATCAACTACAATGAATTGTGATAAGAAAATTGCAATACAAGTGGCTCAATACCTCAAGTAATCAATATAAATGAATGTAGTATCTCTTGTTTATTGTGGACAAATGCTCAAAGTATTGATATATTTACAAAGCCATTGTGGGATGTTACTTTTGGTTTATGCATGGGCTTTAGGATGGTGTAATTATAGGGCGGTGTTGTGCTAATTTACATCTTAATCTTCCAGTCATATTTTACAGAAGAATGTCGTAATGCATTAATTCAACTTAAAGTGTATCAATGAACTCACCCATTGAGTGATCCTAGCCAAACCAATAAGGACCCATTGATAGATCAATTATTCAACCCACTAGGCTCCCATTAAAGTACAAACCATTGATGACTAACCCACTAGTACTACATTCAACAATCCAAGTTAATTAAATCTACTTTTATTTAAAGAAATATGTTAAATACATCAAGATAAATATATAAACTTATGTAATGAGTATTTATGATATAAAAATATGATAAACATACATTGTGCTTTTTATACTCAGAGCTACAATGTTGTCTTTAGACACCACAGTCCACTAACTTACAATATCTTAAGTTACCTTTGCAAGGCACATGTAGTTCTAACATTCTAGAAAGCCTAAGCGGGAAAGAAAATATGGTTATAACCCAACTTCAAGAACGTCCTTCTAATCTATAAAACATCGTGATTACCAAGTTCTAATTCCAATTTGCATTTGAATTCAATACGAAATCATATTATTATTCCAATGTAGAAATCAAGGAAATACATATGTGGGCCTTCATGGTTTGATGACCCAGGCTTACGTCGATGGTAATGAAATTGTATTGAGGTTTTGAATATAATAGAGTAGCATCATCGTGCAGACCGTCCTGCTCGCAATTGTAGTATGAAATCCTTTTCAAATACACTGCAGTACTAGCAATTGTAGTATGAAATCCTTTTCAAATACACTGCAGTACTAGCTACAAATTATTTCATCCAGAAAATACTAATAATCATCAATCTTGGAACATATAAATACACTCCATGATGCTTTTAAGTACGCTTTTTGGGGCTACACAAAACCAATTACATTGTTCCACTCATAACCTATGTTGCTCTCATTTTCGGAACAGAGTAACGGTGGTGATGAGGGGACACATTCCTGGGACAGCTAGAGCACATCCCGAAGGAATGACAAGTTGGGGGATGGCAATTATATATATATATATGTTAAAAGAATATTAAAAAATTAAAATTCAACATAAGCACTTGCAGTTGCTTCGAGCTTGCAAGTATAATATGCTAAACTATATAGTATTATGCATAGCTCTTACACTTGCTAATCCTGGAAAAGTTGAAGCAATTCAAAAAAGCGCTATTGACTGCTTGAAATGAGCAAAATGCAGTTTGGATTTAGGAATCTTAAGTGTAACTATTTTCATTTTCCAACAAGGTCCATGAAGGGTCTATGAGACAGAATTGTCCCTATAGCAGCTATTATTCCTCATATTTCTTGTTAATAATGATTATGTTAAAACATAAAAGGCATTCCCTCCAGAAAAGGTTTTACAGACATTTGTTGTTGTGTGGAAAACCAATTTAAAACACATTTCTTGTTAATGGTGATTATGTTGAAACATAAAAGGCATTCCCTCCACAAAAGGTTTTATAGACATTTACTGTTGTGTCGAAAACCACTATAAAGCACTTAGTTTTGTAAAGATATTAGATTCATACTTTATATTAAGAAATTGATTGACTATGAATTTATTTAGACATTTAGTACCCAATCCAAGTCATTGTTTTCACAATGGTTGAGGTTGGGATGGTGGAAGCTTTAGGACTTGAATGACTCCTGGAATCCATGTACACATGTAAAAGACCCAAAAGAAAGTGAAGAAAAAGAACAATAACCACTAAGGATCAACCCTTTGAAATGTTATATTTTTTGTTTTCTTAACATGGAGGCTTTGCTTGTTGTACTGTTGTTGCTGAAATAACAATATTTAAATCACCAGACACTCAAACTGAAATTAGTCAAATATTTTGAGCTGCAATTTGTATAACAAATTTAGATTCTCTGTTGTTAGACACCTGCTCCTCTAAGGGTTGGTGTGGAATATGAGCAGTCAAAGGGAGTCCAAGAGAGAAACCAAGGGTCACTTCAATATATTATAAATATGTATCATTGTGAATAATAATGCATTTCAAAACTTATCCTTCACACTCTTTTCTTCCCATGGTTATGTTTAACCAGGTATCAAAGCAGGAGCGGGCCTTTGTTGGACTTGGTCCAATTTGTTCTTGTGCCCTTGCCCAACCACTGGCTTTGTGGTCTTCGTTACCCTGTGGTGCCTGCAACTCAGAAATGACAACATATACATTTAATTAAACCTGGTGCTCAGAACTTACCAGCATTATCCATCGTCACTCAATTAAAAGGTGTCAGAACGTCCCTACCATGTACAATTCTTAAAATACTTTTCTGCCACCTCTTCGCTTTATACGGGTCAATTTCTATTTGTGCTCTTCCTATCAAAGTGAAATTTTATGTTGTTGGCTCTGTCACATTAATTTCCCAACCAAAACGTTTGGACTGCTCTGCTTAGTGAATGTTATGTTGCTCACTCTGCATCCCTAGCAGAGTAAACGCCTCATGATTAAGCGTTGGTGTCTCCTCCTTGAATTAATTTCCTGTGCATGGAATCTCTGCAAATATTTTAGTGTTGGAATCAGGACTTAAGGTGTAATTATTCTGCGTTGAACAGTTTGTGCGAGTGTGATTGAAGGGAGCAGCATATGGTGCGGTGAAATGGTGACTGGCATGTTGTACATTGAACTCTACAAATCATGATCGTGCTTTGGTGGTGCGTTCTACCTCACCACATAGAGACAGAAAAGTATTTCTTGCTTGTGGCAAGCATAATTTGACTTTGCTCCTCCACAGCCAAGACCACCATATCCTCCAACAACTATTTGCAAGTCGAATCATTGTTTGCAGAAGCATAACTTGGGTTTGCATAGTTGTTACCAAAACTGGGAGAAGCGAATAATTGGAGACTTTGACTGGAACCCTAGAATGAAATAATATATAGCAGGCGATAAAGCAATATGCCTTTTGTTTCCCAGCTCTCGGCTCTGTGCTTACCCCAGAAATGTATCGTTTTTTGTAAATATTTGCATCTCGAGGGCACATCTGTCACCATATTTCAGCATATTCATAGCTTAAAGGTCAATTTCCGACGAAACATGTTCTAGATCTCGCTCCTCCATGGTATTACCTCCTCCGACTCCAGCACCCTCTTCTCCTTGGAATTCCCTTCCATTTGTACTCGCTTTTGTTAACTATTGTAAACTTCCTATAAAAGTACATAGCAGGAGTTTTTCTTTCCCTGTTGTTTTAATGGAGATGTTGGTGCCCCGAGGTCTTCTGATTGCTTGATTTTGATTGACACATTGCTCATACTGGTGCTCTGATCACAGTTTTGGGGGCGGGCTTGTATTGGTTCGGACTTGTTTGAAGCCTCTCTAGAATATATTGAGGGTGATTGGAATCCCCAGATGTGAGCATGATAGGGAGACAAATGCAACAGACAAGCACTGCAATAATGGTGTTTCTCCCTCTCTCGACTTCGAGGTAGATTTAAATAGAATGACTACTCAGATGCAGCAGTAACGTAATCTCAACTTGCACTTCTATTTGGGAAACCTTTGCTGAAGATGCAGCAGCAACACAATCTCAAAGTGGCGCAACGGAAACGTGGTTGATTTGAGCGCTAAATCGAGTGTGGCATTGGTCCTTTCTTAACTTTAAATGTGCGCTGAGTGTTGTTGTACATGTTGTTCAAAACTTAACAGTGAGCGTGGAATGTGTTGATGTATTATGCGTATGCTGGTGGAGCTTTGTAAGTCGACGTTGACATTTTGGTTAAAGTTGTGTATGTTAATATGTGTGCTCTCTACTAAGTTGAACTCTTGAAAACTACAATGCTTTGAAGGTATGTATAACTGCATTGCAAATGGTCTGTGGTGTGCGAAGGTCGTGGCATATATATGCTCCATTGAACTGCATTGTTGCGTTGATTGAACCTCCTAGCAACTTTTAATAACATTTTATGTGTTGTTGTATGGTGTTATAGGCTGCTATCTTGGCATAGTGTTATATGCGTTGGATGTTGGGCCATGATATATGATGGTGCAGTAAGTGTGGAGCTTTGTGAGTCGAATTTGTGATGGGTGTGCATTGATATTAAATGCCCGTGGAGCAGTTTAATCTTGCATCGAAATTATTATATGCATTGGCATGTCTCTCCATTTTTTGAAAATTATAGCATATGCATTAAGATTGTGTAGCAACAGTTAAAGGGTTGTAAGTTGCAGTTATAGTCCAACAAATTTTGTGCAATTTCTAGCCTAAGGTATTAATTATAAGATTGGAGAAAATGGCTATGATTGATGATGCAATAGAGTTGTTGAATACTTTAATACATTCCATTGTTGATGGGATGGTAAACATCAACAAAGACACTTTCTTTGACATTCAAACCAGTTTGCATAATGCACAAGAAAATATAGAATTTTTGCAGCTCAAATCACAGCTTCAGCGAGATGAGTTACAGTAGAAAAGACATCCTTCTGAACTTGCTTTTGTTCAGAACAATCCCCTATTTGACTTTGAAATAGGATCCTCTCAGTAGCCAACAAGTCATCAAGTCAGTAAAGTTGAGGTTGATTCAGATCAAGTGCCCATTTCAGAAGCTGATTTGCATACTGATATAGAAATTCAACCTACACTTCCCAAGCCAATCATCAAACCTTAGGAAGAGCTTGTCAGTAATAAGCACAAAATAGGGCTTGGATATGATAAGGAGGCGTCCTTTCATATTCCAGAGTACTCAAATCCCATCAACTTTTAGAGTGTTGGATTTCTTCAAGACGGTTCATCTTCAAATATTCTTGCTCCTCTTCCACAACAACAGATTGTGAAATGCCAACATTGTGACCAAGTTGGCCATGTGAAAGATCATTGTTTTGATCTTCACCCGTGCAAGCATTGTGGTCAGCATACTCATTCTTCAAACATATGCTTCAAAAACAAGCCTCCTACAAGAACAAAGATTCATCTTGGATGGATCGCTTCTTAGCAATGGGCTTCAACAGCGAAGAATATATTTCAGTGATATGTCAAAACTTGTTCTAGAGTATTGAACAGACTTGCAGTTGAGTTTTCTCCATCTTCTTACCTTGTATCTGACAAGGGGGGAAGTGATGGTCATACACAAGATTTAAAGCCACATCAAGCGAGCCTAAGCCACAACCTGCCATACTAGATTCAGAGTTGTATCCAGAGACAGAGATGCCCTTGAGCATGCCTTTGGTTGGTGGTCAGCCTTAAACCATCTATGAGGGGTGAGACCTCCCTTTTCAGATTGAGATTCTCTCTCTTCAAAGAATTGAGGGCACTTCCTCTAGTAGAAGACTTCAGCGTCTTGCCAATTTTGGAAGAGTTCTATGAATTGCATTAAGCATTCCAGTGTTGGTGGTCATCCTTAAAGCACCGCAGGTTGAGCCTCCCTTTTTAAGTTGAGGTTCTCCCTTTTTATGCAAGTTGTAGACCTTCCTTTTCGAAGTTGAAGGTCTCCCTCTCCAAAGCATTAGGGGCCACTTCCTCCAGCAAAGGATTTCAGCTTCTTGCAAGATTTGGAAGACTTCCGAGAATTGCACTAAGCGTTTGAGTGTTGGTGGTAATCCTTAAACCACCACCTCATACCAACATTTCAGAGAGCACATTTCGCCTAGTGCTGCCATCCATATTTTTTCACATTTTGTATTACAATGCTCTTCTTGGACTCATACATACCCCTTCAGATTAGGGGGGGGGATGTTGGGCATCTAACCCTCTAAAGGTTGGTGTGGAATGTGAGCAGTCAAAAGGAGTTTGAGAGACCACTTGGAATCTAAGTCACCTGACACAGGGATTCGGGATCCGTAGGATACAGGGATTCGAGAGTCGGATTCGGACACGTTGAACCCCTGGAACCTGTTATATATTATTTTACTAAATATATATATATATATTATATATATTAAAAATTAGATATTTCTTACATAAATTCTCATTAATGATACAAATTCATTGATTTCAGACATAGATCTTCATCTAGATGTTAGTTTTATTGTTTACAAAGTAAGTTAGTAACATTATAGCATACATAGTATATAAAAAAATTCAAATACATGTCACATAAATCATGATTCATAAATGAAAGACAACTTACAACTCAATATAGTCAGATAAAGACACTGAAAACTATAGTTTTCTCATTAAGTCATCAAATCAAAATATGTTACATAGGTAAGGCAATGCCAATGGAAAATAGAAATAGAAAATATTTAAATATAAAACAACTACAGGTATACAAGCCTCAAGGCAATAGGTAGCCCATGACTCATGAGTCAACAATCCTCATAGTCATCATCAGAATCAGCATCAATGTCCTCATCATCATGGTCACTAGACTCACCACTGCTCTCCTCTGCATCCTCCTCCTCCCCTGTATGCATAGTCGCCTCTGCATCTGCTGGTATGGAGGATGACCCCTCTAAAATATCACCGTCATCAAATTTAACAGCCTCTAGCATTGGATCATTGAGATCCATGTTGGTCAATGCCACTCAACATTGTTGTCCAGACCCATATCATCAGGAAAGACATCCCACATATTTGTCTTTCCCCTCAACCACTCTTCCCTCTACCTGTAAATAAGACGAAGGTTGGTGTGCACATACACCATTGTCTCTACCCTAGACTGCTCAAGCTTGCTCTTCTTCACACTATACAAATTCCCATATGTGCTCCAATTCCTCTCGCAACAAGAGGATTAAGTCACCTGAGAGAGGAGCCTCATGGCTAACTGTTGAAGAGGAGGGCTTGTTGCCCCATGATTTGCCCACCAAGAATAGGGCTTCTTAGCCCCCTTGTCTCTAATCACATCATATCCTGCAAATCGACCAGTGCTAGTGGAAAACTTTGCAAAGGCATCCTCCACCTCATCAAGCAATGCTCTATCCTGAAAAACCTGCCTGAATGCATCTTTCCTCCCCTGTGAAATTTCACCATCCATGTGAGGAGGGAATCTGCGAGAAGGTTCACCATTCAGCCACTCATGGCTATAGTATTTTGGGTTCAATGAGTGAGCCAAACAATGTAAAGGTGTGCAATTCTTGTCCCATCTACTAACAAGAATATCCTGTATAGTACCACAGAAGGCCTCTGATGATGTCTCATACTCAGGGCACTTACTCTGTAGAATAATGCTCCTCACGGACTCAATCATGGAATCCCATCCCTCATAAACTTCTCCTAGGATGGGTTTGTCTGTATCTGCAAATCGAAGCAAAGAAATGATAGGGTCCACGATCTGAATAATTAGATCTACCTTCTCCCACCAAGCATCATCTAGCACTGTGTCCTTGACTCTTTTAGAGGCTACTTGATCTGTCTTTCTCCAAAAAGACCAAAACTCATAAATAACCATGGCCTCAACCTCTTCAACATCATGAATGAAGAGGCAAACCGTGTATCAGCAATCTTCAACAATGATATATTGTTGCACTCCTTGTAGATAGTGAGGGCATTTGTATGATTTTGCACAAAGTTACGGATATGTCGTGCATCCTTAATATTGTTACCAATCCAAAGCACGTCAGAAGCAATGGATTTCAGTGCTAAGTTCAATGAATGGACAATGCAAGGTGTCCAAAACACTTGTGGATATTTAGCTTCCACAATCATGCCAGCTGCCTTGCAAACATATGCATTATTTGTAATGATTTGCACACAAGAATCAACACCTACATCTTCAATAACTTTAATAAATAACTCACCCATAAATTGTGCATCCTTGTATTCTCCAAGTGTATCCACTACTTTCAAGAAAACTGGACCATTCAAAGAAGACACCATGAAGTTGATGATTGGGTGTTGTGCTAGATTTGTCTATCCATCAGAAACAATGCTAACGCCAGATGTTGGTCATGATGCTTTAATAGGCTCAAGCATTTTTTGCACCTCTTTTTTTGCCTTCATCAACAATGTGGTTCTAAGCTTCTCTGAACTAGGAAGCACATACCATGATGGAGACATGTGAGTTAGAGCTCGACACATCTCAATGAATAGAGGTGAGCATGCAACATTAAATGATATGAAGTTTTGATGGAAAAAGAAGGCAATGGTGAGATCAAGCTCTTCCTGTTTCTCTTCATGAAAAATCTTGTCCATTGGACCAAGTGAAATTGCTCTTCTTTTTGCTGCTTGTCCCATAATAGAACTCTCAAATGGAAATTTGGTGGTGCCTTTCCTCAGAAATGGAAGGGGGTTTTCAATCTTGGTTTTCTTGATTTTGCAGCCACATTTGCCACACCAACAGTGAACTCCTTTTCCATTTCTTTCCTCTTTTGTAAAGGAACAGCTTTACAAGCTCCAATTCCACAACCTAGTAAAGCCAACAAATGGCTTTTCACATGGTAATATGTGCTTTTGAAAGCAATGTGGAAAAAGTTGCATCTCCATTGCACATTTCCTCCTCCCTTCCTCTTGGTGCTTGTCCCATCCTCTCTTGTGACATATTTCCACAAGGGATATTTCTCAATGTTGTCTTTAGGTCCTCCTCTTCCCTCTACATTACTTGTAGCAGACTTTGATGATATTGGGGGAGGAGGGGCATCTCCAATGGAGACATTCATCCCCTTCCTTTGCCCCCTAACTGTTGCCCTTGATTGAGCAATAAACACTGTAAAAAAAATAAACAAAACATGCACAAATTTGTAAAAAAAAAATCATATACAAACTGTTGTAATAGAAATGCAAAAAAATAGAGATGAAATGCACTTACCTAGTGCTTGAATCTCCTTGCTGAACTCTCCAAACCCTTAGCTCCTTGCTCCAAACCCTTAGCTCCTTGCCCACAACTCAATGTATGCAAAACTGAAGAGAGAAACGGTAAATGAATGAAAGAACATCGCTTTTTTATGCCCGCGGGTTTCATTTTTTTGGGATTCAAATCCCAAAATCAGGACACATCCAAGATTCGAGCGTGTCCCATTAGGACATGGCGTGTCCCATTCTAGGATTCAAATCTCCAAAGAATCGTGTTTGATTCGTGGGATTCGGACACGCAAGTTATTTCCAGCGAATCCGGTTTCATAGCTTGGAATATGAAACCACGGGTCACTTCAATGTATTATAAATATGTATCATTGTGAATAATAACGCATTTCAAGGCTTATCCATCACACTCTTGTCTTCGCCATGGTTATGTTTAACAACTGCAATACAAAAATAATGAATGGGAAAAATGATCGTATCGTCAGAGAGTGTCAAAATGGAAGATATGTGTCCCGAAAACCCCTGAAAACTGCCTAGAAAATCTCTAAAATCTGCCTGGAACATCCCTGAAATTTGTTCGAAATGTCCCTGAAATCTGCCAAGAACATCATGGGGATGGCCAACAAGTCCCTGAGTCCTGAGTCCCAATGGACTTAAATGACCCACGAAGACCACAATTAGCAAGTAGGGATGACAAACTAAAAGTTGTCTAGTATAGAACCCTTTTGGTTCAAAACGAGTCCTAAAGGGAGTACAATGTATATTGTGATTTCAGACTTCCAAATATTGAATATAAAGTTTTTTCATGTAAAATAAAGGTGATAAGATAAAAATGTTCAATGAAAAACAAGGCCTGAGGCTCCAAATTTGATATGGTTGGATGAATGAGGATTGTAACTATGTAAAGTCCAAGAAACCAACACTTTCATTCGAATGTTTGATTCCAAGAAACATTTTGACAGGACTTCAATTCTAAAAACTGATAATAGATTTGTCTATCCCTGGCATCACCGAAATACAAAGATCTTAAACATGCATCTGAAAATCATATTATTATTCCAATGTAGAAATCAAGGAAATACATATGTGGGCCTTCATGGTTTGATGACCCAAGCTTACATCGATGGTAATAAAATTGTATTGAGGTTTTGAATATAATAGAGTAGCATCATCGTGCAGACCGTCCTGCTCTCAATTGTAGTATGAAATCCTTTTCAAATACACTGCAGTACTAGCTACAAATTATTTCATCCAGAAAATACTAATAATCATCAATCTTGGAACATATAAATACACTCCATGATGCTTTTAAGTACGCTTTTTGGGGCTACACAAAACCAATTACATTGTTCCACTCATAACCTATGTTGCACTCATTTTCGGAACAGATTAACGGTGCTGATGAGGGGACACATTCCTGGGACAGCTAGAGCACATCCCCACATGTTTGAAGGAATGACAAGTTGGGGATGGAAATTATATATATATAAAGAATATTAAAAATTTTAAATTCAACATAAGCATTTGCAGTTGCTTCAAGCTTGTAAGTATAATAAGCTAAACTATATAGTATTATGCACAGCCCTTACACTTTCCAATCCTGAAAAAGTTGAAGCAATTCAAAAAAGCGCTATTGGCTGCTTGAAATGAGAAAAATGTTGTTTGGATTTAGGAATCTTAAGTCTAACTATTTTCATTTTCCAACAAGGTCCATGAAGGGTATATGAGATAGAATTGTCCCTATAGCAGCCATTATTCCTCATATTTCTTGTTAATGATGATTACGTTAAAACATAAAAGGCATTCCCTCCACAAAAGGTTTTACAGACATTTACTGTTGTGTGGAAAACCACTATAAAACACATTTCTTGTTAATGGTGATTATGTTGAAACATAAAAGGCATTCCCTCCACAAAAGCTTTTACAGAAATTTACTGTTGTGTCGAAAACCACTATAAAGTGCTTAGTTCTGTAAAGATATTAGATTCATATGTTAGCTTAAGAAATTGATTGAATATGAATGTATTCAAACATTTAGTACCCAATCCAAGTAATTGTTTTCACAATGCTTGAGGTTGGCATGGTGGAAGCTCTGGGACTTGAATGACTTCTGGAAATCCATGTACAACATGTAAAAGACCCAAAAGACAGTGAAGAACAAGAACAATAACCACTAAGGATCAACCCTTCGAAATGTTACATTTTTTGTTTTCTTAACATGGAGGCTTTGCTTGTTGTAATGTTGTTGCTGAAATAACAATATTTAAATCACCATACACTCAAACTGAAATGAATCAAATGTTTTGCACTTGTACAACAAATTTAGATTCATTGTTGTCAGATACCTAATCCTCTAAGGGTTGGTGTGGAATGTGAGCAATCAAAGGGAGTCCAAGAGACCACTTGGAATATGAAACCAAGAGTCACTCCAATGTATTATAAATATGTATCATTGTGAATAATAATGAATTTCAAGGCTTATCCTTCACACTCTTGTCTTCACCATGGTTATGTTTAACATGGTATCAGAGGTTAGAAAAATATTATATATGACAGAGAAATGCAAGACATATAATATGCGGAAAAACACAAACACATAAAACCAGAGCGACACAGATATACGTGGTTCACCCAATTTGGGCTACGTCCACCCCGAACAGCCAGTCCTTCCTTTCTATTATCCAGCAAAATGAAGAGACACAACCTACAGCAGATTCGCTATAATATCCTATATTTTCTCTCACAGTCTCGCCTCTTTGTTTCTCGCTCTGAGAATACACATCTATTCCAAAACCTCAATACAATACCCTCATACAAAGAGAGGTGTTGCCTTCTAGGGCAAAAAACTTAAACTAAGCATAAGTTCTACCGTCAGATCATCTGCCTAATGAACGGCCCAGATTGACTAGAAATTACTATACTTTTACAAGGCAATTTTACATCCGCCCCCGCACTCGCCCGCGTGGAGGGGTGTACAATCTTCCTCGGGTATACATCCAGCTGAAACAAAGACCTTTAAATAATCATGCTCCATGCCCAACAATCTCCCACTTAGAGAATGATTGTAGCAACTCCACTGCTGCTTCATTTGCTGGACAATGACTCCTCTTTGGACCTGGTTGTTTCTCATCTTCATCGTCATCCTTGAAGACCAATTGAAATTGAGCATATTCTCAGTTTCTCCCTGGTTACAACTTTTGTTAGCATATCTGCAGGATTCTGGCTAGTGTGTATCTTTTCCAACTTCAACTCTCCATCTTCCAACACTGATCCAAGAATACAAGGAGATTCGACTTGTATTCCTTGATGGTTTGTTCGATAAAATTTCAAAAGTTGTATGAAATTTTGTTAGGTTCGACTTGCTCCAAGAATACAAGGAGATTGTATCGAACAAACCATCAAGGAATCACATTAACAAAGGGCTTATCAAATTTATTCCAAACCCTAATGACCCCGAGTTCATTGCTAGTGAGTTGCCAATCACATAAAGTTTCATTATAATAATGACCCAAGCCTTCATCTTGCAAAGGAAGCATATATTCTGCCCAAAGATTATTAGCCTTAAAAAAGTGAGGTGCATTAAATGTTGTAGCGAAAAAGAAAAAGAAAATTTGCTCTTAAAAAACCTTGATCAAAATTTATTAGAAAAAATCAGAGTTAAAAAATAAGAAGTTTGAGCCTTAAAATGAAATTGAATCGAACGTTGAAGAACTTTCACATTTAAAAAATCATAACCAAGATTTTCTTACTCAGATTAAGAAACTTAAAGATTATAAGAAACCATTGAAAAACAAATTAGCGTAACTTATCACGAAAGAAATATCAAAGTCTTCAGAGATAACAATCCAAGTTGAAGAAAAAAGAACGAATATTGATCCAATCAATATCACAACACAAGAAGAAGATAAACCAGTTGAAGTAAAAATATATTCATATGTTGCAAATTAGAGAACAAAAACTTAAAGTGAAAATCCAACGTTTAAACAAGCAACTTTAGTATGTGAAAGAAATCAAATACTTCAATTAAATCAAGAAATCACCACAAACAAGATAAAGGGAAATCTAATCATAAGAACTCCTTATCGACACCCAAATCATAAAAGCAAACATCTCAACCAGCTTGCAAATCCATATCACTCAAACCATAAACAAGTAACTTATATTCCAAAGAATATCGATATTACCATAATCTAGTTTGTGATAACAATTCATCTCAAGTTTCCATTAACCACAAGATTCTTCTTATTTGAACAAATTTGTTTATCACTCAAAGGATCCTATCATCTTATATCATCAAAAACGACAACTCGAAGAATTCTGAAAGATGCGAAATAGATTACAAGACAAAGAAATAGATGACAAACCTTGTCAGTAATAAGCTTTGAGGAGAAAGCTTTCTAAATATAATATACAAAAATCATATAAAATAATTTAAATAATAATAATCATAATATTAATTAATTAATTAATAATTAGTTACTGAAAGTCTTAAAGGACATGACCATTCATGAAGGGGGACCTCCCTAGATATATAACTGTCTCATATTACTTGTCCTATAATGGATATTCTCATATTTCAAATATTCTAAATATTTCCGCTACGTATACGAACCTTGTTCGTTACATTGTATTTTAAATAATGTCATCATCCTCTAAGAAGGGATGAAATGGCCTAGATGCTTGGGACTAAATGTCAATATTCATCAAGATCGATTGACACGATAGAATCAACATTCATCATTACCTTGTTGAAGGTCAGCCCTTAAGTTTGGTCCTTTATATTTTAAGATTGTTGAAATACCAAATTTGAAAAGATAGGCTTATTCAAATTGATTAGACAATACTACAACATGCCCCTTGACCCCCCCTCGCCCCTGCCGTTTATATGATTGTCACAAAAGCTTAGGAGTATTTGTTGCAAATTAGATTGGCTCGGGGCCTAATCAAAAGCATCCCCTTACAGTACCCTAAAGGTGGTTAACCAATTAGTGGGCACTTTGTTGATGATTATTTCCTCACCCCATTGGAAGACATGGAAACATTTCTTAATGATTTGCAATGCTTACAATTTTTTTCTAAACATTTATGATCTAAATTGTATATGGCCAAAACGACGATGATTTCCACTGAGTCAAAAATAAGTGCCTAACTGGCTTGTTGGCCAAAAGGTGGCCTTGGTTTCAATTTGGCCAAGTCTTCAAATTCTTAGGGACCCCCTTTACTTTTTTCACCTCTCCCAAGAAGCTATGGGAGGTTGTTTTTCAAAGAGTTGTCAAAATTGACAAATGGATCATAAAACCTATGACTCTCGCTATGAAGTTCCAAGCATGCACCAAAGTGTTGGGCATTGTGCCAATCTACATCTCTTCATGTTCAGTCCCTTCTACTTGATCTACCAACAATTGATATAGTTGCTTAGGATTTTTTATGGCACAATTTGAAGGGAGAAAAGAGTTTCCAAATAATTGATTGTGATCTTCGTTGTAAACCCAAAGATTAGGGAGGCATGGGTATGATCTATATATGCGCTAAAGCTTGGGCATTCTACACCAAGTGCTCCATCAAGGCAATACAAGGTCATGAATCCTAGCAAAAACAATTGAGAAACTGCATCACCTCTAGTTCACTTTTAGGCCACTGTGTTTGAAGAAAACTTAACATGTACACTACTAATTACAAGCTCCCCATTCATCATTAAAGAGACTTCCATGGCAAAGAGGATATGGATGGTAAGGGAAGCAACCAAGTATAGACAATAAAGTGATTCATTGAGTGTTGGCTTGTCCTATAAGGATCATAGCCATTGATGGCCACTAGCAATGCTATATAAAGGCAAGCCTTTGGCAAAGTCAATGTCTTTTTCAACAAATGTATTCTTCAAGAAATGCATTAAAATTGCCAAAGATTTGTTTCATACTCAAGCAATGGATTGGAAGTGTTGGTTGACTATCAACACTCATAAGCATATAATGCACAAAATTTGAAAGCTCATTCTTCACGGTCTTTTTCTCAAAATTCTTCCGAAAAGAACCAGAAAGCTAGTGGCACAACTAGAGGTAGAGCAAAATGAAGGGTTTCAAGAAATTCAAGCCAACTAAGGGCTATGGCTATTAGCGAAGGTTGTTTTAGATGCTAGACTGAATAAAATTTGGAGGCTCACATCTAAGCAAAAGACTTGGTTATATAAACTCCAAGTCATCTAAGAAGCTCCTTTGGAAACCAAGAATCCTTGTTTTGCTTAGTCCTTAATTCATGTTGACCTTTTTGTGGGCCAATGATTGAAGCACTTAGGGATGACACAACCCAAATGTCCCCTTTGTGGAAAGAACGAAACAATTGAACATTTCTTTTAGTTATGTAATTTAGCTAAATCCACTAAGCATTAGGCCTTCAAGTTTTGTAGTCAATTGTTTGTCCCCATATCCTATGAGCCAACATTTTTCGTCATTCATAGATAACCTCCCATGAGTCAGGGAGTATCATATAGCATGGCTAATGATAAGAGCAGATAATTTGCATCATATTTCAAAAACAAGAAATAAATGCTTATTCACAAATACATAGACATACACATCTTACCCCACATGACAGCACCCTAAAAGCCTCCATTTTCTCTAAGAGATCTAATTACAAATGAGGAAGGTGGATAATGATTAGAGTGGATATCTCGTGTCATATTTGGAAAACAATAAATAAATCCCTCCTCACAAATACATAGCCCTGCACATCTTTTACCTAGCATGACCATGCCCTAGTATGTCTCCATTTGCCCTGGCAAATCTAATGTACACTTGCATTAATTGATGGATTTTGGGGGCATCAACAACATACACAATGAGCAAGGTTCCCCTTCTTCATGGGAACTCACAAGCCCATCCATCTCATTCTCTAGGTGCACCAGATGATGAATTCTGGGGCCTCAACACCATGTACAATGTGTAGGATCCCCTCCTTATGTGATTTTGCTGGCCATTCATCTTCTGCTAGCGATTTGTTGTAGGGAGAAGCACAAGAGCATCAAGTCCCTTTAGCAAAATAGATACCCCTCACTTGCTGATACTTAGCCGAAGAGCAGTTAAACTGAATTGTGTTAATCGTTCCCCCATAATGCTAAATCTCGGCACATTAGCCTCAACAGTGATAAAAGTAAGCTTAATTGAAAAAGACAATGAGTCCTTAAAGTCAGACACTTTGAAAAGTTTCCCACTATTCCACTGGCTAATTCTGAGATGAAGTAGCATGATCAGGCTGCACGGTGCAACGATGGATGGTAGTGAATTCTAGTTCATACAGAGCTCGCAGCAAATAGATGGGGACATACAACCGAGGACAAAGGCCTTCCTCCCGACACTGACGCTATGCCAGTAGCTGTATATGGCAATGTACTTTGTCCAGCTGCCCAACTTATTGTGATTACAATTTATGTTATCTTCACCTATGTAGCCTTAATGGCATATTTACTTCTTAGCCCTACATGGATTCACTTTTTATTTGATGATAGGACCTGCTATTGTCTCTATGCTTGTGGCGGCTCTCTGTATGGCCCTTTTTTGTATAAAATGCATGTAAACCTTATTGTATATATTAAATGATAATAATAATAGTAATCTAATTTTAAGGTCATGACCAAGCTAAACACCAAATCGGTGTATGAGACCCCCTTGTTTATGGTACAAGGGACCCCCTCTGCACAGCAATTTGACTGCTAAAGTGTACAAAGGTGTACATAGTCTACCCCTCTCTAGATATGAACCCGTGACCTTAAAAGAAAATGAAGCATTAGATTCAAAAGAAATCACCTTCAGCCATTCATAACCAGTTTTAGGGCAAAACTTGAAGGTGTGAACATCAATCAACTTGGATATCTACTTCAACTGAGGAGGTACATAAACATTGGAGTCAGAATGTATGGATTCCTCCAATTTCTCCAAACACTTAACACAATTAACAAGTGTAGAAAATCGTAAAACAGACCCTAGAAAAGGGTGCTAAATTATTGACGCAACTTTAATTGCTTTACTACTAATGCTATATATAATACAATGTGTTTTTTTGGAGATTGATCAATATAGACATAAGAAAGGTAAGGTACACAAGATGTTTTTTGTAGTACTAAAATATTGAAATCTTCCGTGTTGCCCTCTTAAACCTAGCAGGATCGAAGGGCTTCAAATCTACAATTTTTGAATGACCATCTATAATAAGTTCTGCCAAAGATGCACCAGTAGCAGGTGCATTGAGTATGCCCCAACAGCTGTGACCTGTAGCTACATATGCACCATTTATATCAGGTATTTTACCAATAGCTGGCCTGCCATCATCAGAACATGGCAAAAAGCAAGCCTGTTCTGCTTGAAGTTCTGCATTTGCCAATTGACTTGACACTGCCTGAGCTATCCTCTGCAGCATTTCTATAGATTCCTTCCTAGGTAAAACTTGCTGGGGATCATCTGGGACTTCTACTTCCTCTGACATGCCACAAATGTACACCTCACCTGTAGATTAAAAAAACAGAGGTTCAACATTATTTGAGTTGGAAAACAATGTTGCAAGTCATTACTGCAGGTTAAAAACAAAACGAACAATTTTTTCATGTAGATAATTAAAGGGACACTATCTTGACTCTGTTCTCGTGGATGCGTCCTTCAATGATTTTCCACTAGAATCAATCCTGAATGTAATAGTTGGTTATGAATTAGTTTCAGCTATATAGCGAAATCATTTTCTGGCTTCTGCAAACATAATTTAATAAGCTATATTACCATTTAAATCTCATAAATACCATGAATCATGGTGTTGATGCATTAATGTCCAATGTTCATTCAGAAGGAATGGTTCATCTGCTAGATTCCACAACATCTCATAGCACATTGATTGTGTCAAAGAAATAACTGCAGGTTCATTTTCTCTTCTAATATTCATGTCCACTTCAAAAATGTGTACAAGAACCACCCATAAAGATTATGGGTGACCATGTTGTGAACAATATTTCAGATTGACTTAAATAAATTACTTCCTGCAAATTAAATTAGAATAACAGCATACAAGTTTCTTAGATACACATTTTCTTACCTTGCCAAACATATATTATTGTCGAAATCATACAGAATTAATCTTTATAGAACTGCTAAAAAACGTTTTTGAAAAAACAAGTGAAACTATAAATATGTTTGCCTGTTCAAAGTGGCCCTGAGTATTTTCTCCCAAAATATATTAAAATAAGAGCCTACAGTATAGAATTTCCTTGAAATTCTGCAACTGCTTAATGAATAATTCTGAAAACTAGCTTCTATTCACAACACACAGAATTTCTCTACTAATTTTGCAGCGGAATAGAACAGAAATAAATCACAGTCACACAGTAGTAAAACACAATTTTTCTAGGGAATGCAACTGAGAAAACCCTATACTTGATTGAGAATTTTATTGATAAAAGAATGAGCTATAGATGTCTTACAAAAACAATCTTGTTTCAATATAAACCAATCTGGTTTTCTCTGCTTGCACTAAGCTGAAACACCTGCAAGACTCTGATCCCTATTTCCTTGTGCAAATCCCAAGGAAATTCTCCTATAAATCTACGCACAAACCTCTCTTGGTACGCTGATCCTCTCACAAGCTCACACACACACACAAATCTGTGTTCTCTACTGCCTTGTCTCACCAACTCGTGCTCACAAGACAATGAATATAATTGTGCCTTTCAATCTCCATATAAGCACTCCGAATTAGCTAATTCTGGCAAGTTCTATTTTTGAAACTCAAACTAGTGATTGATGAGTTAACTAACTCATGCAACTCATTCTGCCTCAATTTAGAACTTGAGGTTTCACTCATTTGTCTTGTCCCAAAAATAACTCACACTAGAAGACAACAAACTGAGCTTTCCACTTCTGCATATCAGTGAAACTCCTTCATGAACTACCCTAATTTATACGAACTCGCCCTAATTTTTAGGAATTCGTCCTAAAGTTTAGGAACTCATCCTAACTTTTAGGAACTCGTGCATGCTAAGGAAAACTGCTTCTTGGTCTCTTATACTATTTTCAACACTCCCTCTTAGCAAGGAAGGTGCTTCTAGAACAAGCTCATCCCCCTGGATCTGTCTCCAACACAACCACGTTCTTTGTTGCCGCAGCTACTCCCTATGAACTAGAAGACTTCCCTGCTTTCTTTTGCGGGACTTAATTTGAAGACGTGTTCTTTCCCACCATGTTCTGTGAGTCCACCACTTCAGTGATAAGTGCCATGTACCCTGTGTAGCTTTGTGGTTGCTTCATCTGGCCAAAAGTGATACTGGAAGATTCAACTCTCTTTTGATCTCCCTTAACCAAATCCTCTGCCCACTTGGATCGAACTCTCCCTATACTGGGAGTCATCGACTGAGTGGCTGCTTCCACTCGCCCTGGGCTCTGCTCCTCGTCATCCTACCGGCCAGCCCAACTGCCAACTCGCTTAGACTCAAACTGAGATACTCGCTGAAGCTCCATCTTGAGAGCTCTATTCTGCTCTCACTCAACCACCATTTCTCTACTTTGAGCTCTCCCTGCCTTGCTGCTCAAGGTTGTACCTGTCTCAAACAAATCTGCCCACTAATTGCTCTCCTGCTCCTCCAAGATCGTTAGCTCTTAAGGTCTTCAACAAACTGCCCAGTAGCACTGATATGGTTGCTCCATCATCACTGCTCTTAGCAACTTTTGGAACTGCCCTCTTATCAACTATATGGCTCCTTTCATCAGCTGAACTAGGGATCCTATTCTAATCTGCCTCCTAACAGCCCATGACTCCTTCCATGAACATTGTACTTGAGGTCGTCAACAAGGTTGGCTTCTCACAACAGATAAGTACATCTACCCACTACATACTCGCCTATGAGAAACACTATTCACAACTCTGTTTGTGAACAATACTCCGCTACCTTCACACAGTGTCTTAGCTGCTCCAAGATCACTGTCATAAGGCCTTCCAGATCTGCCAACCCTTTCATCACAGATTCGATCCTTCAAACCTCTGAACTGGGGCCCATAATACTATTGTTCAAACACTCTTCACAATTACTTCCAGCACACTACTTGTGCTAGATCAGTCCCTCACTGTTCACACCATACCAGCCCTTCCCACTGTTTTTCCAAATCGCATCATTGTGCAACAATTTGAGCACATTCGGCCCACTTTAGGAACATATATGCCACAAAGTTCTGTGTCTGATCCTGAGGTATTGCGGCCTCTTATCTCAGGTCTGCAACAGCATATATATTACCTCCTAGGGTCTCGGCTCTCTAGACTTTAGCACAGAAACACTGCAACTATACCAGACTCTGAACAGTTTTCAAACTTGGGTTAGTATGAACATAACCAGCCCTAACTAGGGATCTTGAACCAACCCTCTAACAACAGTAAGACAGTCTTCTTATACTGTACTTAGGGCTCACATACACAGCCCTCTTATCAGTGATAAGTCTGCCACTTATCCCCTAAACTAGGGCTTTGCTAACTGTTGTTCAAACCCATCAAACATCCCTTATCACCTAGAATTCAATCAACATAAATGAGCACTTTGCTTACCTCGTTGTCCTCAGTTGATATAACCACAGTTCTGAGCATACATGACTGTAATCCATGCCCAAGTTACAGTTCGGACCTGAGGAAGGTTTAGGCTTGCAGCCACCTCCAAATTTGTGGATAACCAGTCACCAAATTTGTGTGCTAACTCCTCCAAATAGCCTGTAATCCCTGTACTGTCATGGAGAGAACTGTGGCCCTTTCTCAACCTCTACTTCTAGCCCAGAACAGAGGTCACGACCTTCTTTTATCTCACAAAGACTCTGCGGCCTGATCATAAAATTGTCACACTTCAAAAAACGATGC